>VXBU01001330.1:28030-46177 GCA_013400315.1 Bombycilla garrulus | reverse complement strand
AAAAAAAAAGAAAAAGAGAAAAAGAAAGGAATAAAGGGAGCAAATTGCTGTGTTTTTCTGTAATTTTGTAAAACAGGGTATTTTAAGATAAATTATACTAACAGATGGTATCTGTCTTGTACCACAAAACACATGTAAAATACCTGTAATTTAGTCATTTCAAGGCATGCATGAGAAAAGGTAATAAACACAAACACATCCATACTAGTTTGTAGACATGCAGACTTCGTAAGTTACAAAGATCTCAGGCTTGCTAAATATCAAAAATGGGATCCTACAGCACACCAAACTACCTAAAATTGCCTTCAAATTTAAGGTGCAATTTAGTTCAAATGGCATAGATTTGTAGATATCAGCACTTGCGTACACAGACTCGCTGGATGTTTGTGTGTGGCAGTGGCTGGGTAGAAATAGAACAAAGTTTTAGTTACAGATACGCTCGTATTTAGACAGATTGTTCAAAATGCATAGGTAGATGTAATCATGTGACATAATATAGTTTTTTTAAATGTCCTGATTTATTCCAGTTTTGCTTTTCTGTGATAAAGTGCCCATTTCTGCAAAATATTTTCTCTTCCAAACACTTTTCTTTTCAAATTCTCATATTATATTTCAAAATTTTATTATGTTTTCAAAGTGGTTTCCTGTACTTTGCTCCTTTACTGATTCAGGAAGCACTTACTAGACCTGAACATATTTTCTTTTCTTGTATTTGGAAAAGGGGAAAATAAGTGATTGCATTGTTGCTTTGCATGAAAAACTGTGACAAGAAGGAAAAGGTGAATTGAGCAAGTAGAATGGTGAGCTTTAAATTACATATTAGTATATTGGATTCTATTAGACAGCATTTATTCCCTGGAACTCACACCACCTTGAAACATGAGAAAAAGGAAAAGCTTTTTCAAGGAAAAAGCTTTTAATAATGGATTTTACTACCATTTTTTCTCTTTTACTAATATATCCTAACAGTAGTTATAGTCCACATCATAGTGGATTTTCTTAGGACACAAGACATAATCCAATTACTCTTAGGGGCTGTTTACATCTCTTAGACTCTACCACAAATTTTTTCTTAAAACCCTCTTAAAAAAGAGTGTCATGAACATCATCCTTTTTGAAAAATCCCAGTAAGCCACTTCTGTGTTGCAGGGCTCTCAGATATCATTCAGCAGTCAGTTACCTACAGAGAAAATCCAGACTTGTATGAGCTTGAATTACACTTTCAAAATTTGAATTCATGATAGAAAATTTAAAAATACATTAAACCAGTCCAAGTATTTCCTAGAAATCTAAAACTGCCATTGATGCTCCCCTGCATCAAGAAGTTTAAATAACTTTTGTGAGCCCAAAAGATTTTCATAAATTAAATTGGCTGAATCACATGATCCATTTATCCTTGTAAATCATGGTTGTGCACAGTCCATCACATGGGCAAAGAGAAAAATAGGAAGCCTTTCATAGTAAGCTTTATGAGGGTTATCACCATCAGATACGATAAAAAATAGAACCAGAGCCAGCAGTGCCTCATTTTCTAAGATTTGCCCCTTGCATTTGATTGAAGGTTCTGATTAAGGGGTTTCCCCTAGTTAGGGCCTTCAAAAGGCCCTTCTTGCATTAGTTTTTTCTTATGTCCATAGGCAGAAATTGGTAAGATGGCCTTGGATAATGTGTGTACTTGGTACTCCTCTGCCTACTCTCTTGTGTAGGGAAACTTGCATGAACTTTTTAATTTTTAAAATCCTTGTTTGACTGTCAAGGTTGCTCCATCTTGAAAAATGAGGACAGTAAGATAGCCACATGTGGTGATCACAGAGACTTCACTTTTTCACGTACATGACCACAATGTTATCAATGAAAATTTGGTGCTAGAAACCATGAAAAACTGAACTGAAAATATATGAAGGAACTAAATGCCAGAGAAATGCCTGATAAGGACTATCCAACTTTCAGCAGAGACTGAAGGAATGGTGGAGGAATATGCACAAACTTCAGGCATACACAAAGCTACAGTGCATAAATTGTCATGTCACGGTAGAAGGTAATAATTGTAGTTTTAGACAGATTAATCCTTTGGGACCTGGGAATTTTTCTTTTTTCTCTGTTAACTTACAGGCATAGGAGCTTATCCCATCCCTGCCGTCAGCTGCCTCCTCGAACTAGGCCAGTGCTAGAGCCCTGTGAAATGCTGCTTCTGGGCGTGTCGTCTTCAGGAGCCCAGACCCAGATATGGTGCTTCAGCACTGGCTAGGCAGCTTCACTAGCTCTGTTGTGTCATTTCCAGAAGCACTACCTCTAAGACACCTCAGGATGGCAGATGAACGAGTTGGGGGATAAAGGAAGGTTACCCAAAGGGTGGAAGCTGCTAATGGGCATTTTATTACAAATTAACTTCACTCTTTAAAGCTACTATTCTTAAGGATTATTCAGATGACTTTAGTCATGATTTTGATTTCATAAAATGGCATTGAAACACTGTTCATTTATACAACTCATCATGGTTTTGGGCAATATTAAGAGTTTTAAGAGATCAACCTCTTAACTGCTGGACTTCTCTAAGTAAATCTTCTGATTTTAAGCTGCACATTCTGGTTACCAAAAGTAACCAGGTTGAATGAAATGTAGCTCATACTTCTGACATATTCTGACTAATCTAAAGACAATGAAAAAATTAAACAGTAAACTCTTGTTTAAATATCTATTAGTCTAATTCTGAAAGCTGTAGATATGAAAAAAAAATAACCCAGACTTGTTAACACGGGATTTTTTTCCTACCATATATACACTCTGTCCAGTAAAAATGTAAGATTTTTCTGACTGAAAAGAAAATTAAGACAAAATAATATTTCTTAAGGTATATTGTTCAGCAGAATTTTCCTTCCTTGGTTCAGAGAAATAACTCAACCTGTGCCTCCCAGCTTTTGATGCCATTGTTACTACCAGATGTTTGGACACATTTCAGAGCTGCGGGTGAATATTTCACCTTTACCTCTAGCCCTCTTTGCTGTTCACTGTGATTTGCTTCATTTTCCAAAATTCTAGTGTGGATGCAGATCTCCTTTGCCTGCCCTGCTCACTCCCCACAGTTCTCACCACCACTGGCTGAAGACAGTATTTGGTTCTTTGAAATGGCTGAACGTCCCTGTTTCTAGGACATCTTTCCATTCCTGATTTGTGGTTGAAGTAGAACAAACCAGAAGGTCAACTAATGGTTTGGTTTCACTGCAATATGATGTTCTTATGTTTAAATTACTCTGAGTCAAACCCTGAGCATTTAAACTCCCTGAAAAATAATATTTGCATTATTAGGTATGGTCTTTCCTTATATCACAAATGCTGAAAAGTACACCATTTTGAACTCTCCTTCCATTTCCAAATGCATTTTTGTATAAATCAAAACATATAAATGTATTTTTCTATACAAATATAAGCATAAATAGATAATTATCTTGGAGAAGTACAAATGCAGTTGTATATATTCAGTCTAAAATGGATGCCTGTGTCAGATGCTTTTGGAATAAATCAATAATGGTACCCAGAGAATGCCAATTTGCACACTTTCTCAGTGACAATCATATTGTGTCTTCTTCTGTTCTTTTAATTGAAACATTACATGTTTCAATTAAATAAGTTCCGATAGCTAAAAAAGTTAAACTTCACAATACTCTTGCCATGATGTGTATTGTCTCCACACATGTATTACATGGGTTGGCAGAAAATAATTTATTGGACCTGTCCTCATGACAGTTATCTAAATGGGAGGCCAGCTTAACACAAGTGCTAATAGTAGTCTTAACTGCCTAACAAAACATCATTATTTTGAATAGGCTAATTATTCATTGGCTGAATAAATGTCTTTTTCATGTGGGAATGTTTATCATTTTCTGGAGATGAAATATTAGCTTCTTCTTCCTTCTATGATTTCCTTTCATTTGTGTTGATAGTTTCTGAGTTACTATCTGAACTGTCTGCAGTCTGTCAATGGATACTTCCCAGATTAGAACAAATATTGCTTCACTTCCATTGCTGTATAATGTTTGGTCAAAGACTGCCCATATGGTCATTATGTCCCTAAAACTCCTACACACCATGGAAGGTAATAGCTTTGCTGTAGTGCTGCATGGTTCTGATTTTCTTGAGATTCAGTCTGAAAGACAGGCTGAGTTTAGAGAGCAAAAGCACAGCTGCTACTTACAGTATCATTTATGACTTTGTCAAGGGCAAAGTCATAAATTATAAGCACATTCATGGAAAATAATTTCTATCATATACGCAGTTATATTGAACATTCGGACTGCGGTGTGAGGAGAACAGACCTCAACTCTTGTTCACTAAGTGCAATGGCTTTCAAAAAAGGCTGTGAAAAAAGAAATCAGTAATAAGATTGCCTCTTGCTGCCACTGGTTAAATTAAAAAAAATATTTGTATGAATCTGCATGTACATTTTACTTGTGAAAGCTCATATATAGGTCATACCAAATTTCTTACCATTATTTCATACTCATTACAGGTGTGATATTTGATGCCTGTACTTCAATCATTCTGGGAATGTTAAGATCTGTGGTACTTGTTGCTTTTTATATCTCCCAGCTAAGACTAAAATAATGGGATGAAATTTCTCAGCTGTCAAAATCTTGTAATGCACAGATGCACACACCCATGACAAATAGAAGTTAATAATTGTAGATCTAAGGAAACTCATTGACAGTATTTACTACTTTGAAAGGTAAACAGATTTCAGAACACATTCTTGGATCAAAAATAGTATAATTGTGCCAAATAGAAGAGAAAATGTGGTTAAAAGACACCATTATTTGGGAAATTGGTTGCAAATATAAGGTAAAATTGCTGTTTGGTGTTTTTCAGAACATGAAAATAGATTTGAAAAAGCACCTATTTCCTGGAATATCTGCAGGATGGATGCTGTGTCTGCTTCATCAGAGTTAAAGGATTTAATCCCTTACATGTGGAGGGAAAATGCTCTTACCTTGGAAGTCTAGAATTTAAATGTGTTCATTCACAAGTGTGTGAATCTCTAAGTACAAGTCCCACACAGTCTACTGATTTCTTTGGTGGGAAATGAGAGGAAGCTGGATAGTTCCATCACATTAAGAAGAACAGGAAGAGTAGTTCTAGCTCTGCATTAGATGGAAGAGAGGTGACATGGCTTTGTGTATTATTCTCCTTCAGGCATGCTCAGAAAAGACAACAGTGTGACACATGTATGTTTCAAATTTAGGAACTAATAATAAGAGTCAGTGACTACTTTTTTGCCTGAGTGCTGAGCTCCTGGGCTGTAAGAATTTCCAGAGGATAAGAATATAACCAAAATCTGGTCAAAATCCTGGCAAAATAAAGACTTTCAAAATCTAATCTTCCCATATTGATTGAGGTCTCTGACATGCCTTTGGAAGATTCCATCTCTTCAGAAAACAATCCGCACATAAGTTTAGAGGAAGCAATACGAACTCTGAGAATTTTTACTCTACAAGAAAAGGAGAAATATGTTTTCATTTGCTTTGGACTTTTTTCTGATGAGCAGAGCAGTGTAATCACTACATGCAAAATTCTTGACATGTTGCTTAGTCCTTTGCAATTTTCCTCCTTTGCTCAAACACTAAACAATAACAGAAAAAGCATTTAAAAGAGCAAAATGAAGAATTAGTCTGCTCCTGCTTCTCTCATTATATCTCATTTCACTAATCCCCTCTTTCCTTTTCCATTATTTGTGACTTCAATTTGCATCTTATCTTTAGGAATTTTGGAGCACGGATATTCAGTTGCTGGAAAAATTGTGTTAAGAAGTGACAATTGTAGCATAGGAGTGCAGTGAAACTGCATATGCAAAATTATTAATATTGCTTATTATATTTGCATATTATTAATATATTAATTGCAAAATTATTAATATATTTTTCAACTCAAATTAATTATGACAGAAGCAGTGATACTGCCTACATAAAAATAGATAGCTGGTTAGAAGAAAAAGGCAGAAATTAGTCCCTACTGGGACAGAGCCTGAAGCTTGAGGTCAAAACTTAGATTAGACACCAGACTATCAATCAGAGGAAAGAGCCTTGGAGAACTGGCCTTCCAAAGTTTCAGCTGTTCACACAGTATTTGTTTAAAGAGAGAATAAAACTGAGCTGGTAGCATAATTTTTAAATCTGCAGCCTGCATGACAGCACCACTGCTCTTAACTCTGAGGGGACCATGTGCCAAGTTAGGAAGACTAAGAGGAAACAACAGCCCATACTGGCTTTTGCTGAAAAAATGCTCTTTATTGCTTTCATCAAGACCAATCCCAATGATATTCTACCATTCATCTAGACTCCAAAGGCTGAAAAACTGAAATCACTCATAGATATAAATGTAGTTTGTAAATAGAAACCATGAGCTCCAATTTAATATCTGTAGCCATTTATGTTGAGAGAAAAAGGAAGACTAAGTTATTATCACAGATTCCTGCATCACCACTTGAGAATAGAGCACATAGTTTAAAAAGGCAACTTTTCTCCCCGAACTTCTGTGGGAGTATTTAAAATAATCCATGTAGCCGATCTCTTAATCCCGAGGGCTAATTTTAGCAAGACTTCGGCTTGTGAGAATCAATACAAAGATGAGGAACAAAAGGACACTCAAATCTTTCTGCAGAATTCTGTTTAATCAAACTTCATCCCTAGGCAGAGCATGGGGGAGGGGAGGGAGTAGTTTGCTTGCCCTGCAGCAGAAAGAAGAGAGAGTGAGCCAGGTGTCCCAGGGGACCCTGGGAAGAGAGACCAGTGGCCAATGGGACAAAGGGGAGAAGCTACATCCCAGGGGTAGGGGGAAATGGGACCCACCACCACAGGTAGTGTGGGGAGAGAGTACAGCTACAATTCTTAGCGCAAACATCACATAAATTCAGTGCACCCAAAGAACCCAGTGTAAACATCAAGTGTAGTTCACCACAACAAATCCATATCTCAAGAATCTGTTCAATGGCTGAATGGGAAACTGTTACTTTCCTGATATCTTTACATAACATTGCAACTTTTCATTTTCCTTCTGCCCTGTCTTGAAACTCTGATTAGCAAATTCATGGGACTCTAATGTTGCCATTGATATACAAGATTTTCAGAAGTTTCAGGAATGTCAGATTTTAATACCCTCACTGTAAGGTACCCCATGGTGCAATTCTCTGGTCTGTGAATTGAATCCTCACAACATCCTTGGTGCACTTAGTCTTTTGTGGGAGTTAGATGAATTTACATTCATCTAATGTGTGATGAATCAATCCGCCATTGTTTTCTCAACTCAAGATATACTTTCACTTGTGATAAAAATGGCCACCAGAAAACCCTTCCTTTGGTGGTAACTGCCACTGTAGAAGGTTATGAATTCATTGTCTGTTGACAGTCGCTATTTGGTTACTGTCTGGATATGAATGCAAATAGGGGTTGAAAGATTTCCCAGTTAAACAAGCCATTGTGATCATGTAGTCTATCTGTAACTCAAAATTGATATTCATCAGAAGGCTCTGAAACATAAACTGCTCACTCTCAGGGAGTTAAAGCTTTTGTTCAACCCAGTAATCCTTATTTAAGAAAAGCTTCACAGGCTTTGCTATTTACAATGCAAAAATTTTCTAAAGCAGAGGCTTGTGCTTTTACCACACAAGACTTCCTAATCATTTTTTCTGTGTTCTGCCACGGTGAGCACTGCAGTGACCTACATAGTGGTGCAATCTGCAAAAGTATTTTAATCCAGCCAATATTTGTACTCATTGTCATCAAACCTGCACGTAAGAAATTCTGCTCATTTCCTTGTCTAAAAACTTCCCTTCTCTAAAGGACATACCATAGGGTAGGCAGACACCTAAGAATTGACAAGAGGTATTTGTTGAAGCCTTTCTTGTTAGCCCTTTTCTCTTTCACTGTACAATTGCACTGATAGCAATATTCCCACTGCTAAATTTTAAAATGGTCAGAGAAATTACCAAATTTCAAAATTGATTCAAATTAGTTGTCACTAGGTTCAGATTTCTGCCACTGGAGCCTTCCTGCCTGATATAGTGGCTCCTCTGTTCCTCTTAACATATTTAATTTTTACATATGGATTTTCAGGTTATCCAGTTTCCACTTAATTATGTGGAGAGCTATGGAAAGATACATAGAGTGCACAAAAAGTGTAAATTATTTCCCAATTTAAATATAGATCAAATTTAACTTATTGAATATAAGCCGGAACTCAAAGCTTAAAGCCATTTTTTTTTTTTAAGTAAGCCAAAGTTTTGAATGACTCAATTTGATCATTTCAATTTGGAGAAAATTTTACACCTAATTTATAGGTTTCTGAAACCAGGTGCTTGCCACAGATATACTAGCAGCCAGGTAATTTTTGTGCCATGATCACCACTACAATTAATTCAGGCAAAATTGTAGATGTAAGCCACAGCAGAGAAACAGGTGTTTACTAAAGACTCACTGTGCTAGCCTGTTTAATAACCTTATGTTTCATTCTCTACAACTCTTCTTAGAAGGGCTAGTAAACATAAATCCTGCAGAAAGTATGTTTAATTACATCCTGGCGTCCCACCATATAACACCAACCCCAGGAAGATCAAAAAATAAAATGGGCAGATAGCATCCCAGAAAAAATTAGATTTCTAATTAACCCCATAGATAGAAAAAGTACCTCAGTGGTAGTTTAATGTATTAATTATCTCTCCCTTACCTACAGGATATAGACAACTGTGGAGGGTCATGCTAAAAATGAGTAATCAAACCAGTATTCAGTCCTTAACAAGGCTTGCAATGTAAGACCAAGACATTTGTATCTGGAAACTAGCAAAGAATTGCTTTGAGTTTCAGCTACTGTAAGCCTATTTGGTAAACTTTAGCACAGATATAATTTTTAGATTGATCAAAAGGAAACTTAGTTTTCTATCTATTGCGTATGAGACTTCTGTCTTTCCATTAAAGTTACTATTTTGTTGTAGCCAAAATTTTACTTTTCTTGTCTTTGTTTTGAATTGTAGCAATGTCCTTGCTGTTTTATGCCTTTTTCTTCTCCCTTATCTTATTGGAAGGAATTTTTGCATCCATAAAATGAATCTAATGATTGCCACATATGCTTCTGTGTAAAAAGTTACAATATTGGAGCTTCTTTTTTCTTTTATTATTTATAGACCATGTTTTTCCTTAATAAAATGAAGCAAGAAAAGAAAAAAAAAAAAAGAAAAAATGGGAAACCCCCCCAACTATATATTAGTTGAAAATATTTCCCTTTTTTTTTCTATAGTCTTTCAGTGTTAATAGATGATAATTTCCACAGAATTAAACCTCTGAATCAGAGCATGAAGTAATTATTCTTGCGGATTTCTATGTAATGTTCACTATTTGAGAATAATACTCACATTGAACAAAAAACACATTACCTGATTTATACTGCCAAATCACAAGTACTCACCTGCAGATTAGGTAGGATGTACCAAGATTATGTATGCCTTTTACAATCCACAGGGAAAAAACACAAACTGAGTAGCTGGGCAGTTTTGAATAGCAAATCCAAGAAAATTGTTTTAATTCTTCTTTAGACATTATGCAAGGAGGAAGAAAACACCCAACCTTGAAGTCTAAAACCTCAGCCAGCTTTCAACTCATGTTGCTTCAATCATTGCTGTGGAGCTGTGAGGATTAACTTTGAAATGGATTGCCAACCTGAGGATAGACTTGCTGGGGGGTGGTAAATGTCAGAAGCACAAACATGCAGAAGAACTATTGTGAAGGTGTTACTGCACAAATTATTGCATCATCATATTATAGAAAGTTGAATTCACCTTTTTGGCTTGTATTTCTTTTTTAAAGTGTGAAACACTGAAGTACAGTTCTTTCCCCATAAACAGACTGTTTGTGATTAAGTAACTGGGACTAACTCCGGTTTCCTCTGTTAATGAGATAAGTAATATTTCTTTACTGGCCCCAATTCAGACAAGCCTAAATCCTACTGATTTCAGTAAGATTTACAAATGAGCTTAAAATTAAGCACATGCTTAATTTCACTGTTAAATTTGGAAGAAGAAAAAAATTTAAATAATTATCCAATACTGTGATTTCAGTAACATTTTACCATATTAACCTGCAGCATCAAGCAAACCTAACATTTTATGATGAGCAACATGAGTCCAGATGGGCTTGCAAACCAAGTACTCTAAGAACACATTTTTCTGAGACTATGGACTTTACTCCAGGCATCATGTAACTCTTCTTAGACTGTATTGGAAAAAAATTTCTATATATGTATTGTACTGGTCTTACTGGTATTATTTCTATGTTTGCATAGAAGAGGATGACTGTAGATAAATATGTTACTGATTGTGTCTTTTCCTTTCTACACCAAGCTTTCAAGCTGCTTCTCTGAATTCTACAGTTTGCACTATTTTACTGTGTATAAATATTCCCCCAAGCAGACTCTTCTGGAGATAAGTAGAGAGTTCATTAGATTTTATGTCACACTTACAGTATCTGAAATCTCACATCTTCAAAACATTTTAGTAAAATTTAATTAATTTATGTCTCTGCAATTATGAGTACTCACAAGAAAAGGTCATCAACGATACAATGCCAAGGCTCCAAGTGCTTATCACAGCTTCAAAGAGACATAAATGCATGTTTTCAAAACTCTCTCTTCTCCTCAGACACTTTGCATGATGTTAGGAACACTTAGCTTCACCTTGGGAAAGGAATACAACCTTTTAAAAGCTTGACATTTTTATGAATAAAAATTATCAGCAGTGCAGGAGAAAGATATAAGTAAAGTTGAAAAATTATGGCTAAGAAAAGTTCCTTCCAAAAACTCAGAGAGAGTTTTTGGAAGAAAATCTGTTTATACACTACTTCAACATATTCAGGTGAAGAACATATTTTTAAATAAGCTCACAAAAATAATCTTTAGATTAAGAATTCTAACTAGATTCTAAAAAGCTGTTAGAATAGCAGTCAATTTTTTTGTTTGCCATATAGTTCTTAAATGTATTGTTCTCAACTGACACAGACACTTTGGTATTTTTTGGTGCCAGAATGTGTTTATTCCATACAGTTGTTCCTTTTATTAAAACCTAGCCATGAGTATAGTTACGTAATAAATTTTGATTTTGTAAGCACTGTTATGTCAGCGAGTTAAAGTGTGGCATTTTGACTGCATAACCAGTCCCAAAAACCAATTGTTCCTTTGCCAGAGAATCAGAAGGAGGCTTTTCACTCTCTTATGCACAAACACAAACTCACAAGCAAGAAAAAGACAAAAGTCTTTCTAGCTCGGACCTCCTCTACAGAAGCTCCTAGTAAGTTTCCTGGTCTCAGTGGCACAGCTCATCACAATGTTCCTGCTGTGAGGTTTTCCTTGGAGCGGAGGTGTTACTTGACATTACCATGACCACAGGGTACCCACCTCCGATTCTCTTTCCACAGCTGTGAGATATTGCTTCATCTTCTCTCATTTCCCACCAGATTCCAACAAGCTGTACATACAGAGAGTCTTCTGAGTCTCAAATTAGGCATCTCTTATAACTACATTATGTGGCAATATATATAACGGATTTTCAAGAATAGAATAGCATTGAAACTGAGCATTGTGAAATAATGCTGCAAAACTGTAATCTAAATATCTGCATGAGCTTCAGGTGTCTTTTGTAAATCAGCTAGTCCCACAATGCTGAGCGTGAGGGGTGGAAAGCCATATTGCATGGCAATAAAAAGTTTTAGAAGTATCATTTAATGGAAACAATGTCAGTTTGTATCTTATCCTTTCCGTGGGTCTACCAAAGTCGGGGGTAATTTTTTTGTTCCATTCTTGGGAAGTACAATCTTGCACAAGCTAATGTAATACCACCCCCTTCTGTTCACACTGATGCTAAACTCAGTCAGCCACATATCCAGCATAGCAAAACACAGGTACTCCGGTATTATTTGCAGAGCAAATAGGAAGAATGAATCTTAATGCTACAGCTTAATCATGTATCTTGAATTATATATTTTTGATTAAACTATTTGGGTCATTCTCAGAACTAGCTTATTACAAGAACTTTTGAATAGCAACTTATTAAAGTATCTAAAACAGATTGCAATTTTACTATAACTCTTTACCATGAATAAATACAAAACTTAATTACTAAAACATTCATTTGGATGTTTGGAAGCAATTTTTATTATATACAATCATTTTCATTTCAGTATGCCTTTTTCGGTCCTCTGTCGGAGCAGCATCTCTCCTGATTTGATACTGTGAAGGTTTCTCTGCTAGCGAGGGGGAAAGAATCTTACTTTTATGCCTCCTGCTTTACAGGCTCATTGTGATATGCAGAAAATGCCTGTTACTAATACATTATACTCAGGTAGGTTCCTCCAATTAATTGATTAGAGCTTTAGGTTGATTAGCAGTCTAGCACACCAATGTCACTTCAAATTACTCTTTGACACAATTAAATCTGATGCCAAGGTTGGGGTTTCATAATGACTGCTCTCATTGAAAACAGAGGATTGAGCAGTATGGCTCCCTCCATCCGTGGATGTTCATTTCCATGTAATGAGCTAAAGCAATGAGCTGAGCCAGGTTAAATATAATTTAGCTAAAACCAACTCTGTGGCTGTCAGCATAGGGACGTGAACAAGGTCATAGTGCGGTTGTGTGAGCACAATCTGGAGAAGCAGCCCTGGGGCAGGGTTCAAGAAGAAGATGGGCATGGGTATTTGTAGTTTTTGCTGCAGAAACATCAACAAAGTACTTCTTTGAGTAGAGATTTTCTTAGTTTTGCTTATTTGCCTTTTTTTTCCCCTTGCAGAATATACACATCTTAAATGCTAAAGGAAAATCAAGAACTTTTTGGAAGCTTTAAGGAAATCACTGATTAAAAAATAACCTGTGTGGATGTTTCTAATGCTGTTATTTTTTAAGTGCTCATACTGCTGTGACTTCACTGCTTTTGGTATGTTTTTCAGATACATACCATGAAAGCTGCTGGTTTCCACAACCATGTGGGACAAGCAACTGAGCACAGCAGTGTGCAAGAGCAGATGAAAGGTGTGCCCTACTACGGCTTCTAGCACCACAACAAAAGAAGAGCCCAGTTTAACAAGACAAAACAGCGTGTTACAAAGGAAAACAAAGAAGAGGGATGGTGCTAGGAAAGGGAGAAGCTAATGTTTCTGTGGAAGAGTTCAGATGAACTGTGCTTGCTGTGGTGATTTTTGGGGGCTTCCTCACCCACCAACATTCACCCAAAGGAGTTTCTCAGCTCTGTAGCTGTACACTACATGTAAAGTCAGAGTCACTCACTTCTTGCTTCTATAAGTGAATCATTTGTGCTGCCATGAGATTTGTATGCCTACTGGAAATAAGTCATGCCATGTCCCTCTGTGAAATCTAAAGGATTTTAGGCAAAACCCAGCCTGAACATTTTTTCCTTCGCCTGAGGGTAAAACACCTCAGACTTCAGACTGATGCTAACCTGAATGGTTCTGCATTTCTGTAGGGCCTCAAAAAAATAGAGGGGCGTTGTTCATATGTCTGGTAATAACTTTTCATTCCTTAAATTTGCACTTTGAAGACTTAAAGGGACTGATTTTTCAAGGATTCCAAATCTCCAGCTAATACAGATTTCTAGATTATTCATGCATCTGACAGAAAAACAGGCTTTCTCTTCTGGTTCAATATCCAGAAACTTTTCAACTGACAGACTTTCAGAACTATTGTCAGGGCCATGTTGAGACCTCTTCAGAATTACAATTTTTGCAATGAATGGGATACAAGTTTGGATTTTAAAAATTTTTTTAATATGTTTTTTCGATCATAGCTGCTGAGCTCAGTAAAAACACTCCGAAATGTCATTTTTCTGTGTTTTAATCATACACTGTGCTGAACAATTGCTTCTGAAGGCCCAAAGGTGACCTTAGGTTTAATTTCCTGGCTTTCTACTCTATCCAGCTACTGCAGTCTTTCTGAGTGAATGGTAAAGCACCCCAGAGGTGTGTCAGGGGTCGTTATCTGGGTTGTGTATGCTTACAAGGTCCCCTCGCAATCCAGGTAGTCAATATATTCCTCAAAACCATGCGTGCCCCATGCTGTCACACCAATTTGCTCTGTGCCCCTATTGTTATACACCTGGACTCTGTAAGTGGCACAAAGAAGTTATAAATAATTAATGATGAACAAATGCATGACGTATGAAATGCATGAACTCCTGTATGGTGTCTGCCCACCTAGTGCAAGTAGATAGTAAGGAAAAATTTCCAAAGAGCATCATCACATTTTTATCAGCTTCTGGAAGCAGAAACTGTGCACAGAGGTTGTTGCCAACCTGCCCTCCACACTCACAGTCAGAGAATGCACTAAAGATCAATAAAGCCATACCTTCACACCTTATGGAGATGAACTTCTTCTCAGGCAAGGCTGGAAAAAAACACTCTAGCTTGAACACCGAATGACCCAAGAAGTCCACATCAGGGCAACCTCTCACTATGTATCACCAAGTATAGTTGACATATACATGCAGAAGTTGAAGTAAGTAGAGAAGACTACTCAGAAAGCCAAGCACTACACAGAAAAAATTATTTCACTTAATTTGTATCACTTCTACAAGCAACTAGAAAATTTGCCCAGAAGTAATGAAAAAAAATCATGAGAAGGTCTGAAATGCTTCCAGATTAAATTTTTAAAAATTTAAATACCCCGTATTGGACACTAAAATTAATTTTCACAGAAGATTCCATTATCTACCAAAAAGTACTTAATTGAACATGAGAGATTATTTGTTTGAAGCAGGGCAAAAGAGGTGCTTCAAATACAAATCTTAAAAAAGTAGAAATGTGTCAAAATAGGAAAAGGGGAGGAACATTATTTCTGACTAGTTAAATATTTATTAAAAATTAATATGTCAGAAGAAACAGTCCAGAAGAAACCTGCCAGAGTCTATGATGCTTATAGATGATTGAGGTGTAAAAGGATTATGGGTCATTTTCATAGGTGAAAATATATTCCCTTTTAATACCCAAGCAGCTTTTGACATGGTTCTTTATTGAAGATGCTTAGAAGTAATTATTACATTGTCATGGGATTGTATAGCTAATTAAAGATAGAAATGGAACAGAAATAGTTGATTAGAGGAAAATCTTGTCAGCACAGACCCGTAGGGTTCCTGTGGTATAATCTGTGCTGCACGATAGTAATAAAAGTACAGGAAAAGTGCATGGTTACAAAATTCTCCCAAAATCACTTTTTTAGTCACATCTGTTCTGAACTGGCAGACATCAAAGTGCTATGTCACATCTTGAGTCAGAATGCCATGGGTAATGTGCCCAGCATTGCAGGTGGTGTGTGCAGTTGGCTTCTCTTCTGAGAGCTAGCAGCCAATTTTTCAAAATATATTGGCATATAATTTCCTGGCATAGACAAACAAAAATTATCTTTAAAATTGAATTTTCCATCTGACCAAATGAATCTGTACAAGAACCTGTGCTGTCTACAGTCTTTCTTGTTTATAATGCTTCCTGTACCTTATAATCAAATTTACATCTGTGGAGTTCATCCTTTCATGAATAGGAAAAATTGTCTGTAACTTTACAATCCTCATATTGAAGGTTCTTCAAAATCTGGATGTATGCTTTGTGTCCAGTGTCCGGACTTAAACATGGTATAGCTCAGGTCTCAGCCTGCACACATGAGAGTCAATAAGCCAATACAAGCAACTGGAAGCAGTCAATGTTGGCTGACATGCAGCTATTGCAAACAGTCAAAAAAATAATATCCGAAATTTGCTCTCAGATACAAGCCATTTTCTTCTCACCAATATTTATTGAAATCAGATGTGACTTTAGCATGAAAAACATACTTTACAGGTCAATTATAAATAATTCCTGTGGATTAGATAATAGTGGTTTGATTTCTTCCCATTGGACTTTCCTTACATACTGCAACTACGTAAAAGTACAACACTTTCAGTTTGAAGCAAAAAAAAACATTGAACACATAGATTTTCTGACAAGGATTTCAGAAAAAGTGAGGAAAATAAGTTCCTATGACTTCATCTCAGAATTTTACCCAAAGGGTTAACTAAATGTCTTTCAACACTGACTTCCTTGGTTTTCACAATTGTCAGCTTATTTTCAGATGAAGATGGTGAAATGAATGTATACAAAAGAGAATTCTGAGGCTTTAATGTGCCATACTTAAATTAAGTAAAGCTCTAATAAATTATTGTCAAGTTCAAAAAGAATTGCATTTATTCCTTTGTGACCTTTTGTCAAACTGTGTATAATTCTGCTTCCTGTGTAAGAGCCACCTGCACAGATAAGCCTTTTTACATGTCTATATTCACTTGGAACAAAATAATTCAAACTGGTTTTTGAAGCATAATTCTAGCTTTTCTACTTTTTGGTGCTTACTAATGCTAAATTTAAGAAAAAAATTATCTAAGATAGATTAGAGTTTCTAGACTTCATTGTTGCTCTGAGTCATTAGTTGCACTTTTAAAAACATGCATATTTATAAATTGGTTTACAGGTACAATTATCAAAGAAGAATATACTCTCAATAAAGAGGGAGAAAAAAAGCAAACCAAGGAATGCAGATAGGCAAGAGAATGATAAATTATTGTATAACATGGTTACTATTACTACTGTGATATTTGTAGCCATCATCACAGTAGGAGGCATGTAAAAGTTTTGCAGAGATGTCTATTGAGTGGGTTGACACAATTTTATCTGATGATTTGAGAGACCCACGTTTTTTTTCCATGACCCTCAATATTATAGGTGATTTAAACACTGAGGAGACAAACCCAATGATATTATCTATATGAGTTGGACCTCCTCAAAAAACACTCAGGATTCTGACCTTGCGAATCAGGTGCATTTTGATACATTTTTCCCTCTTTCCAATTCTATAGACATCATAATAGTGTTGTAGTATGAATATTGTCTGAAGAGATATCAGATTCTAATGGGAAATTCAACATCTAAAATTTTACACTGTAATACACTTCAGCATTAAAATGTGTTATGATATCATATAGTAACACAACTTAAAAGAAAAAATTCCTCTAGGATATTTTCATGAGAATTTGAAGGTTTTCACATTTTATTGACTTTTTTAGATGCTTATGAATAGGCATATTTTGGCCACAAAAAGAATCTGCTGTAAGATTTTATATGTTAATCATTCAGAAAGCTAAAACATAGAATATGATGATATACAAGCTTTGAGGCCAATCTTTATGGTCACTTAAACCAAGAGCTCTTCTTCACAGTATGTAGGAAATCAAGCAGGGTCAGAAAACGTAACGGCTGAACAAAATCTGTTTCTCAAAGTGAGTGTGCTGGTTTGAGATTGATTGACATTTTGGTGGGCAGGAAAATAGCCACCCCTGGAAGTGAGGTGTGCCTGTGGATTTCCCATGAGCCCAGTGCAATGCCAATGGTGGGCCAGATTTAAAGACAGACAGGGAAATGAGCCAATCAAAAGGGAAATTCATCTCAGTAGGATATACATTTGCACAGGACTGCCCGGGAATCGCTCTCTTTTTTGTTTCCGGCCTTGAACAGGTACAGATGTGGTCTGTGCCCTCGGCCCAGCTTCCCCCCACAAGGCCACGGAAGCCTACAGGAGGGGAAAGGCCGGGCGGGGCCGTGCCGGGAGCCCCTCCTGAGGGAGATATCCCAGCCGGTGGTGGGGAGGATGGAAAGGAAGAGCGATGCCCCGTGCCCTGGCCCACTTTCCCCCCAGTGTCCTGTGGGGGGAGATTGGGTCGTGCTGGGCCAGGCCTGGAGAGCCCTCCCCCGAGGGAACTGTCCTGGCAGGGAGCGGAGGGACGGAGGACGGGCTGGCCCCAGACTGGCAGAGAAGAATTCCCCCCCATGGCTCTTCCCAGCGTGGAGAATCTCCCGTTTCTCCCAGCCGCAGCTCCAAGGACATCTTATCAGAAGAGCCGAGTTTACTGGCTGAAGTCCCAGAAAATGAGGTTTTAACTGCTTCTTGCCCAGATGGACCTTTTTAAGGCATGCATCCTGCTCAACTGAAAAGGGAACAGCTCAAAGGAGATGAAGAGACAGGGCTTGAGACCTGATGTCAAGGAAAAGACAGGAAAGAATCCAAAGTGGGAAGGAAGAAGGAAGGAGT
>VXBU01001330.1:4532-20720 GCA_013400315.1 Bombycilla garrulus | reverse complement strand
AAGCCAAAAAAAAAAAAAAAAAAAAAAAAAAAAAAAATTAAGACAAAGATTTCTTGAACATAAAAACCAAGAAATTACATTTCTTGGAGGGAAAATTAAAAAAGCACCTCTTAATCTCTTTCCTCTGCTTTTTGCCTTTGTAGCTCTTTTATGACTTTAACCTTGTGCACATTTCTTCATGCACATTTCTCTGTTCTCCGCAATTTTTTTGGTGATATGGACCCATGGCTTTGTTCTATTACTGTTTTATTTTAAACCCCATAGAGAGTTATCTAGATATAGTATTCTCAAAAATTAAAGTAGCTCACATTTACTAGGTCTTAAAAAAAGGCTTTGAAAATCCAGCCTAAATACTGAAATACTGTTTCAGAGCCAAAATTGACACATAGCTTTTCCCAATGGAGTCTTGTAAATATTAAAAGATTCAGCTTCCACTGGAAAACGTGACATGTGTAAAATTAGCCAAGTTACTTCAGTTCCTAGGAATATAAGCAGGACTGAATATTATGTTTAGTGTGGAGGTAGTCTTACAAATTAACACAGAGAATATTTGAAAGGCATTTTCAACATATTGCCTGTGCACTTTTGCAATCTTTGCGCGTGTCCACACAGACAGAAACACGAAAAATCATGCACAAAGATATTACTTTCTGTACTTATTTCAGTTTTTACTGTGGATATATAGAAGGGTCATAGAATCAAACAATCATAGAATCATTTCTTTGGAAAAAGGCTCCAAGATCAAGTGTAACAGATAACCCACAAGTGCCAAGTCCACCAGTAAACTACGTCTTGCAGTGTCACATCTACACATCCTTTAAATACCTCCAGGCTTATCACTAGTGAGCCTGGTTTGATGCCTTTCCTCCTTCAAATCCATGAACCTTGCTTGAAAATCCCTTTCCCCCTTCGAGCCAGGTGTACCTTGTCTGTTGCCAGCAGGCTTGGTGTCAAGTAAACTGAGTCATGACGAAAGAACCCAAAATTCTGCCAGTGACACCAGGCAGAGGCAAGTACTCATTTGCTGGGTGCCTACTTCCTTCCTAATAATTCTCTGTGACTGGCAGTAGAGCACTACTCTCCTTTAACCAGTTGTACCAAGCCCCTGAATTCTTTTGGATTGCCCTTGGATTTCTTGTTACGGCTTCATCACTGCTTAGCCTATAAGAAAGTAATAAACAATAATCTGAGAGATGAAGCAAGGTAGGAACATTTCTCTTCAGATCTTTAACCCAAGCCCCAGGGAGGAAGCACACTTCCCTAAGAAATGGATCCATTCAGCATACTGGGCCCTGGCCCCTTGGGAAGGGAGTCTCCTGGCATACTGAAAATAATTTTTCTTTTTTTTTTTTTTATGGACTCTTTTTTTCTATGCAGTCACTTGTCATAAATTACCTGAAATTCCAGAGAAGGAAACTATGTTCTTTTCTTGCTTCTTCTTCTCTGCACCCAGATTTTTGATTCTGTATAATCTTTTGGAGGCAGGATGTTAAGCAAATTTTGTCAATTTCCCCTTGATACCAGACTAGGACTTCATGTAGACTCAGGCGGGGCGTTATAAACATGAAGGTGAGGAATTGTAAAAGACACATTTTTGTTGGCCTCTAGAAATACCTACTAGGCTGCTAATCTTTCTCTTTCTAACTCCAAAGAAATTTGTGAGCAAGTACAAATCAAGATTACAAATGTCTCAGTTTAATCACTCGTATTCATTTTCTCATATTTTTCTGGGTTGTTTGGGGATATTTTTTTGTCTGCTTGATTACTTTTGACTCCACCCTTCATGCCTTGGGGAAAGTTTTATGTCAGAAACTTTCACCAGTGTGCTTCAGGAGGGACAGAGAGAGGACTGGGACATCTTTTGTATCACTCTGTAAAAGCAAGTATTCTATGGGTGCTAAGTGCCCTTTGACTTTATCAATTGGAGAGGACTAAAGAACATTTGTTATTTATTCAACCCATAGCCTTCTATCTCCTGGTGGAGCGCACCCTAATTCACAACACAGAAGGACTTTCTCTGAAGCAGCTTACATAATATATGGTAACTGCACACAGCAAAGGTTGTTGGGCAAATTTGGTATTGACAGCCAGGGAGATCCAGCCACTGCACAGGTCAGCAAAGAAGCAGAGCCCTTAGCTTTCTGCGTGTAGTACCATTTAGTTGCACATTCAAGGACTGGGTGATGCAGGAATTTACATGTAGAACAGTGAACAATTTTATGTTGGAACTGTGATCATCTGCTTCTTTTAATATGAACCAAAGGCTTTGTAAGAATTGTAAATAAATAATTCTTTAATAAAAGAATTATAGACTCTTAAAAGGGCTTTTTTTGTCCTGGGTTCTCTGTTATTTAATAAGTATTTCAAGGAGCATTATATTTATTTTGTTTCAGGTCAGAACAGCTTTTATATCCACAACAATTTTGGTACCTTCATTGAGGTACGGAAGGAAAAATTACATCTCCTGCTGAGCCGCAGGAAGCAACATGAGTTAGGGGCTCTGGGACTTTAAATATGAAGGAACTGTTCTAAAGACCTGTCCATGGAGGACGTCCTGTCTCCCATCAAATCTCATCCTCTGGAACTTGATTTAAACAGATCACCAGGCTTTTATGTCTTTTGTTCCTTTTGATACCCTCCCAGCTATCCTGAAGTGAAAGTAAGGGGAAGAGTCACACACATGGAATGTTGTTTGAAGGGCAGGTAATTTCAGGAATTTAATTTCTTCATTCACTTAAATTGATGTTCTTCAGTTCACTGTTCCCCAAGAGTCCCAGTTCCTGAGTTGCCACAAAGACCATACCAGAGCACATCTCTGTCACAGAAGTGTCAAAAAAGTGTACTCATTTAATAATTAGGGTTTGTGTTTGTTTAATTGATTGGTATTCAACAGAATATTTCTTGGCCTGTGATCACTGTAATGAGTGCTTTTCCAAATTACTTTTTCTACTCAAGACTCACCTTCTTTCCTCTACTGTGAAACCCTAAATTTACTTTTACAGTTTTAAGAAACATGGTAATTTTTTTAATCAGTGCCATTGCCATCCTATTACTCTCCAAGCATATATCTTCCCAAGTGTTAGAAGCATATAGAATTGCTCCTTCTTCCAGTTCCAGTGCCATGATCTGATATTAAAATATCCCCTCCCCAGTCCAGACAGTGTCTGAAGACAGATTTCAGAGAATTAAAATAACCACACCAAAAATTAATAATTAATTAGTAAATTCCTGTTGCTGCTAACCCCAGCCTCTCTATAGGAAATAATCTATCTTTAAACATCTTTGTATAGCAAAAGCATCTGATACTAAAATGTCCCCATTAGGCAAGAAGAAAGAGAAGGTAAACTCTGTCTTCTTGCGAGATAATAACCAGGATTTTTTTTCATTGCAAGAGTATGTACCTAAATGTCATGTTCCTTAATCTTTTTTTACAAATGCTTGTTAGGAGGATATTGTCAGATATTTCAGATTCTTCATATACGAAGTGGGTAATGGAGAAGGGGAATATGGATGTGGAATATCTGTGTGGATGTATTCCCTGCGCAGGAGTAAAGGCTCTACATCAGGCTAATGGGTGTGGGAGGGAAGTTTAACATCTCTCTGAATTCCTCATAAACTCACATCTGAAGGTTTCTTATCCCTTTTTATTTTTTAAATTATATTGTCTACAAATAAAACAAGATATATATTAATCTAATACTTTATTGAATAACAATTTAGGTATCCATAGATTATTCTAGATTTAGGGGTGGGGAAGGAAAGTACTTTTTCTACTGATGTATAAGCAGAATAGTGAATTGTAAATTTTTTACTATATTAAAGTCATAGGGGAGAAAATGTCTTGAAAAGTGATGTTTACATGAAGTTCAACTCTTCACAATGATATGGGACTTAAGAAGGTTGTTTGGACCTCCAAAGAGATGCACATGCCATGAGGAGAAAAATTCTGGTTGAAAAATGTAACTCAACATCATTCTGTACTATGTGCAAACTTGAAAGTGTTTGTTAGAAATGAGAAAAATATCTTTTTATCATGGGAATTATTTCAATTTAGTCAATAGCATATCTATGGGGTGACAAATGTCTTGCCCTAAAATACCAGTAAATTTGTTAAATTTATATTCAACTGATATTCATGAATAGCAAGAGAGACTAAGCAAGTCTTTCAGTGTTTTCGATAATGTATTCTCAGTGGAGGAGTGCAATCATTGTGCAGTGAAAACTAATAAAAGAGAAAAAACCCTACATCTGACAGTCTGAATAATATGCCTATTCACAGAAAGCATCTTTAATATATCCTTCACAGATCATTAGGTTCAAGGGATTAGGAATGAGCCTGCATAGATTTAGCGATGATCCGTCTCCTCAGGATATTGTAACAGGTATGAAACCCTTTCCAGGCCATATGGTGACAGAGGGCAGCACTCCTTCCCAGGGGCCTTGTCAGACTTAGCCACAATCTGTTGTTAGGCACAGTTGGTGAAATCTGATTCTCACTTAGTTTAGTGAAACAGAAGTCCCTTAAAGATAATATCAAGAGGACAGTGATCACACCCCATGACTTGCATTCTGTCAGTCCACCACTTTTCTCACATAATCCCATATGCGATTACCACAACAAATATATGCTTCACTTTTTTATCTCTAAAAATTATTCATATTTATGTATAAATATATGTGCATACTGGTATGCAAAATGCTAATACGAGCCTGAATTATTTCTATGTTTTGGCAGAAAATCTAGTAAATATCCCTGTAATTTTTCCATCAGAAATTTGGATTATTCTATCATGTAAAATGAATTTCAAATTCAGTATGAGAATATAGACGTTCTATATATTCCATATGACATGAAGACATATAGAATATGCTTTTATGTTGCTTTTTAGAGCAAATAGAATGGTTGAATCTTTACATCATAACATTTAAAATAGTTAATATAAATAAATTCTTTGTACATTTTGGGAGGATTGGTGGAGCACAAGAGTTTTATTCAATAGAATACTCATTTTTCTCCAGGAAAACTGCTGATGGCTTTATGTAGTACACAGACCTCAGTCAAGTAAACTGCTTAAAGGCTGTGTTTTGTCTACTGCTTACAAGCCCAACACAAATGGACTTTCATAATCCCCATGTGCTGCCCTGAGCTATTTTTCACATTCAGCATATAAAGCACAAGCCAAAGCAGATGAAACTTTCTCTCACTGGTGTTTCACTCTACCATACTGACAGTAGCAACAAAATACTGAAAGGCATGACAAATACTTAAATCCAGCTAAAATTAATCAGGAGCTCAATTAGGTAGAAAGTAATTACTGAACCTGTAATTTGACTAGCATACAGTAGCAGATGTTCCTACTCTTGCATATAGTGCCATGGGACCTCTAATTAGTTGAAANNNNTATCCTCGTATTTGGAATTCACTTCCCATCCTATTGGTCAATAATACTTGTAGTTTATTGAACTGTGGGGCTCATGTGTTTTCCTCCACTAAAAGACATTGGAAGAACTCTAGTGCACTCTTAGCTTCAGTTACCACATTTTTGCAGAATTAGGCTTACAGGAAGATTTTACTGTGGCACAGTTTATGTGAGTTATCAAAAGGCTAGACCTTTTGAAAAGGATCATTTTGAAAAGCACATCCTTCCTATTTTTATAAAACCACAGTTTTAGATGCTACCCTGGAGAATACACATCTTCCACCATATCTTCCGTATCTTCTGACAGAGGCAGAAATTCAGTGAAGACTCACAGAGAAACATCAGTTGCTAAATCACTGACTCTTTTTTTTCAGTGTTTCCCAGGGAAAATTTCTCTTTGTGTGCTAGAGAAAAAAACTGTTATTTTACTGTGTCCAACAAGCTCTCATACTGCAATGATGTAACTTAAAGCCTCATATCAAATTAAATACCTTAAAAAAAATAAAACGCTACCTGAATGAGGATGGGTGGGGGGGGAGTTCTCTTATTTACTTGATTTTCTCTAGAAAAATAAAGTCCTGTGCTCAGTAAATCATATCTCTGTTGCCATGGAAATTGTGGAGATTTTACACCTTGGCATTTTGACTTCACTTCTGGATCATATAGGAAAAGGAGATGGTAGAGGACAAGTTGGGCTAAGAGGGTAACATAATGATTTAAACAAAAAACATCTCTCATAATTAAACCAAGATGTCAAGGATATTCATGGCAAACACGGAAAAGAAATGAGCTGATCTCAATGGAAATATGAAACACTATAAATAAGAAGGTTTCTATTTCTATCTTAGGCCTTGAAATTATTATAAATTGCACAAAAAATCTTTATTTTTTTCTGAATAAAAGCTTAGTAATATTACCTAAACATATTTTATCATATTGACAGGCCATGGAAGAGTTACCAAAGCAGGTTAAACCCATCTTTCAATGGATTAATACTCAGGTCAGTTTTAGATCAACGCAGTATTAAGACTTAAATTGTTTTGCAGAGTCGAATTCTACTTTTATGAGCTACATTAGAAAACTAAGCTAATGCAAGATTTGTGGTTTGATTTGTATTCAACCATAATACAACCAAATAATATTGATAATTGTAGTAATCTGCTGTTCTAATACTAAAACAGCATAAAATAGAAATGTGTTCAAAATCACCAGCAGTTTTTTAAATTAGCAAATATAGAAACAGTCACCATGAAATCTATTTTATTCCTCATCTAAAATAAATTTTGGCAAATTAAGATAGAAAATTTCTTTTTAGAAAGAAGAATGTATGTGTGCCATTGGCAGAGATCAAATGAAACAGTGATTATTAGTACAGAGAAGATCATTTAATCTGGCTTAATCACTCATGTTATGAAAAGACTTCTATACAATGGGTGTCTGAATGGAAAGAACATTGAGCAGACCCCAAAGAATTATTATACTGAGGCTTATTTCTGACACTGCCTATATGCTTATTAGTGTACCTTTATCTCTGTAGTGCTATCCTACTTTTCTTGAGACTTGCCTCAATTTACAAAGTATGGAAAATAAGTCTTTTGAATTATGTTCTTGAGCCAAGTCCCACACAGGGCAGAGGGAGGGAAGTGAAACATGTATGGTCAAAATATGATGCCTAACAAAGACATGGGGAATTGCAGATGACATTAGAATTTAGGCTGTACTGTGAACCACGGTATGCTGGTGTAGGGGTTGTGCTCCTCAAGAATCAGTCGCAGTATTTGTGCTGGAGCAGAACATCATAACCTTTCATTTTTAGACTTCAGTATTTTTATCATTGCTCTAAAGCTGAGATATGTGGCACTGCTCACCATACTACATGGAAAGAGATTTCAGTTATATTGGGTCAATGGTAGATCCACAGGAGTTATTTTGGTCTTCAAAGAGGGAATAAAAATGAAGACTATAAGAAACTCTTTTAAATATAAAGGAGAACACAAGTTACAGCATCAAAGAAAGGAGTAAGACATCACCTACACTGAAGTAATTTTCCAATTGTCCACTGAACAGAGAAAAGGGTATAACATCTGCTTATTTAGTGAAGGTCTACACCATGTCCAAAAGAGTGAAGGCCCTCCAGACAGACCCACTACCCTACGACAACATTCCAAAAAGGAAGTGTTTATTCTGATTTACAATCTGGAATACATAAATCCACATATGATAAGATTATGCAATGTCACTGAATGAATGCTCATGGCAATACTCCTAGTCTGGTCCTGCTAGCCACCTCCATGCAGTTATATTAGATGTGCTCTATGGAGGTTATCCATTCTAATAATAGTAATAATATCTAATTAGAAACAGCAATAGATTAATTTCTTAAACCAGTCTTTTTGAACAAATCCTAGAAGCAGAAGTTCCTCTAAAATCCTCAAAACTATTTTCAGGATCACTAAGCACAAGAAAATTTTCAGGAGCAGTCATTATGGCTTTGCCAATGGGAAGTTATACTTGACCAAGTTAACAAACTTCTGTGATAAAGTGATTGCCCTTGTAGATACAGAAAAGCAGTAGATTACTGAAATGGCTACAGTAAGACACTGTCTCACATAAAATTCTCATAAACAAGCTGTTGATGTACAGGCTAGTTAAGCAAAGAGAGAGGTTGAAAACTGATTGAAAGTCTGAGCCCAGAGACTCTGGTGTTCAGTGTCTCAATGTCTAGCTGAAGGTCAATAACTAGTGGTGTACTAGTGGGTTCAATACTGGTTCAGTCCTGTTTAATATCTTCATTAATGATCTGGATGACAGAACAAAGTATATCCTGAGTAAATGTAAGATGAGGCAAACTCGAAAGGAGTGGCTAATGCTCCAGAAGTTCCACAGGAACCTTGGCAGCAGAAGAAATGGGCTGCCAGAAACATAATGCAGTTTAATGGGGCAGCGTGCAAAGTCCTGCACCAACAGAGGAAAAAAACTCAGTCACCAGGGTATGCTGGGGGTCACCCAGCTGGAAAGCAGCTTGGCAGAAAATGACATGGAATCCTGGTAGACATCAATGTGAATGTGAGCAAGGAATGTGCTGTTTGCTGTATTGTGTGAATGTGCTGTATTGTCAGCAGAATGAGGAAAGTGATCCTTTTTCCCGACTCAAAGTTGAAGAGGCCACATATGGAGTACTGTCATGTCCTGATCTCCTCAGTACAAGAGAGAGATGGAGCTGTTGGAGAGTCCCAAAAAGGACCACAACGATGATTAAAGGGCTAGAGCACCTCCTACAGGAGGAAAGACTGACACATCTAGGACTGTTCAGCCTGAAGGGAGAGAGCTTCAGGGAGATCTTACCATTGTGTATAAGTACTCAAAAAAAGAGTGTAAAAAAGGAGCCAGGCTCTTTTAAGTAGTGTGCCTTAATCGGACAGGGGGCACTGGGCATAAACTGAAACTCGGAGGTTCCCTTTGAACATCAGGAGACGCTTTTTAACTTTTAGCACTGGAACAGCTATCTCACAGAGATTGTGGAGTCTCCAGCCTTGGAGATATTAAAAAATCATTGTAACTCAATCATGAATAATATTCTGTAGGAAGGGGACTCTGCTAGAGCAGGGAGGTTGGATGAGATAACTTCCAGTGATCCCTTCCAACCTCAGCATTCTGTGATTCTGTGAAACCCAGACATTTTAAGTTCTCTTTATATGCCATATAATCCAGTTCCTCAATTATCCTGGTGTCTCTTCTCTAGACTCACTCCATTGTGTCATTGCCCTTGTGCCGGAGAATCCAAATCTGGATAGATGAAAGCACTTAGAAGAAGTAATAAATCAAGGTGAAGAATCACTTCTCTCAACATACGCAGTATGTTCTTGCCAACAAAGATAAAGTGTGTTTGCCAAAGGCATCTTCCTTGGAAATTTGATTGCTTGCTTCTCCATTCTGTGTGAACACAAAAAAGCATGGTCAAAGAAATTTTATGTTAGTGTATAGAAATTAAAGTTCCCAAATATCAAGGCCCCAATTATCCTTAAATAATATATTAAAAAAATATTTGGAATGGTCAATTTTCAAACACAACATGGAAATTACATTTCATGAGGAAAAGATCTCCCAACATCTGGTTCTGCCAAGGGTTTTTAAGAATTTCATTTTTAACCCTCCTGTATGGAATTATTTTATTTTTGTTTACATAAATATAAATAAAAATTAGCCCAAATGATAGTAACTAGATAAGCCTGGTTTTCAAGGTGTGATTTCCAGTTTTTAGAAGCTTGGCATTTCTGATACCACTTAAAAATGAAAGAGGGAAAGTCATCACTGGCATTACTGAAGAAATAAGCTTATCAGTGTGAATGGAGAGAACCTGTCTACCCCTCTTCTGATAATGTTTAGCACTCTACTACAAAGCCTGTAAAAGTGTTACCACCTCAGCACCATCCTTTTCCTTCACAGAACCCTGACAGCAGAAAATGAACACAAGTGCAGGCTAAGCTGCTGATGATTTGTCCTCTTCAGCACTCATGAAATGGTTTTGTTTTGTAAGGTGCTCCACTGCCCTTCATCCTTATTTCTTTGCACAGGAAAAGCTGCAAGAG
The DNA here is from genome assembly GCA_013400315.1 of Bombycilla garrulus. NCBI lineage: Eukaryota > Metazoa > Chordata > Aves > Passeriformes > Bombycillidae > Bombycilla > Bombycilla garrulus. The sequence continues at coordinate 10,711 of VXBU01001330.1, read as the reverse complement.
GATGAGACTTCCATTGTCTTGACCATCTTACACCCACACTGGCTGGTTAAACTAGATACATGATACAATTCAACACCAGAGAAAGCCAGAACACAGAGGAAATACGCTGTAGACCAAATGTACATGTGTTATGCCTCAAACCTCATAGTTAAGCCTGCTTTTCAACCACAAATAAGCATTTAAATAGTCACTTAATGCTGACAGGCAGCAGATGTTATCCTTTAAAGAACTTTCTTTTAACAAGATTTCCTCTGAAAGATTTGCGATAACATCAGAGACTGTTCTAATTATTTTCAGTATGATGCTGCAGCATATCACCAGAAGTACTTTTAAAACATTTGTGCAGCCACAAAGCAGCAGTTTATCATTAATTCCCATCCAAACCAAAACAATTAAATTGTCGAGCATTCATGACCATCCAAATTTACAATTCATCTATCATTAAAAAAGATACAATCATCCAAAAGCCATTTAATTCAGTTATTCCTTCTTTGATTTGTGAATTTGTATTATGTCTTATGAGATGTTCATAGCCAGTAAACAATGAGGATTTCATTCACAGACATCATGTCACAGTATCATTTTTTCATAAAAATTTTTTCTTCCATGTCTTCCTCAGGCACAAGCATAGCCTGATTCAGGTATTGAAATCTCTCCCTTCTGCTGTTTTTCTAACAAATTGAATCAAATAGGAAAGGATAGATTTGTGTGATTTTGTGAAAAATCTTCCAACATAAATCTTTTTACATCTTATGGAGTATGTAAAACAAGTAAAAGTTTATGGGTCCAACCTTGATCCTGTGGTCAAGACATTTATGAACCTCATTTAATATTGCCAAATCAAGTTGCATTTTTCGAAGCATCTGTATATAAGCAGTTCCATATATGAAAAAAATCATCACAATTGTGCCCAATTTAATGAAAATACATATACTGAGAAACGCAGTAAATATTTGATTAATATTGAACAATTCAAGTATCTCCACTTATTAGGTCTCATAAATTTACTTATTTTGTAGATCCATGGTTGATATGCCCTCATCTGATTCTTCTGCTGCTTAAGTCTCTTGAGTTTGTGAAATATCATTTAGGTCAATTAGATGAAGTGGAATCAAAAGAAGTGTTCAGTGGCTAGGACAAGATACACAGAATAAATGTACCCATAGATTGCAGAAAAAAATACATTAAAAAAAAAGAAGAAGACAAAATAGACTATTTCATTCTAGACATTAAATCCTTGCTGCTCACCTGGATCCTCAATTTTGGTCCTTAACTCAGAAACTGATTAGGGGAATATGATAATTCAGGAAATTAAGCAACACATGCAGACTAGATTCACAGCAGGCATTTTTTCCAATACAGCAACTGGCACAGCTGGTCTCCAAGAGCAGGTAGTGGCACAGCACTAGGTCCGCCACTTCAAAATCACTCCCCCGTATATCAGGCATTTCATGCACTCTAGTCATGAAAAGAAAAACAACCAACAAAAACAGAATTCTTGCATACGATGTACTTTTTTCAGTTGTCTGTTCAAGTGAATGAGAAATTACTGAAAAAGATGCCATAAGAATAATGCTTTCTGCAAGTTGTTCAAAAGATGTAGGCACAGTGTATTCTGACCAAGGTGACCTATAATGTGGAACTTGAATACTCAAAGTTGTTCAAAGAATATAACACAAGTTATAAAACTTGTGAGGATAAACAAACAGGTTTATATAGAAGAGTGGCTGTGTGGGTATTTATATTAAGTTTAGCTTCTGTCTAATGTCATGAATGTTCAAAACGCTCTTTGCATAAGTAACAAAAATGAGTGTTTTCTCTCAATAAGATTACACTTTTCAAATGTTATTTTACATTCCACAACTTATACAGCATTCTAGTCAGTGCCAGAAGATGGAGTTGTTATGAATAATTCTGTGCAGAAATGTTTAAATAAACTTTGCAGTGGTGTAGAGATGAGGGCTATGACAAGTTTTTCTTCTGTAGGTATATAGCTTCCCTGAAAACCTCTCGCAGAGTTAAATGCACCAATTTTTTGCATCACTTTTCTAAGGGCATCAGAATAGCCAATAATGTTAAGGCATGCCGCAGTTAGATAGAAAGTCCAATGTCTTCTAAAAATATTAAATATTAAAATATTTAAATTTCGTTTCATTTTCTCCAAAAGGATGATCCTGCTTCTTTAGAGATGATGTGAACAGTGAACAATTCTGTGTTGGATTTCCTTTTTCTCTACACATTTAAATTTCATTATATTTGAAGAACATAGTCATTCTGTGTCTGGAATATCAGCATATCCCTATGAAATTTAGAAATGTACAAAATCTATTATTTCCCCCATTCATCTTGATTTTGGCAATGGAGTGGCAAAATTTATGAATGGTTTATCATTATGGATTATTTTTTGGACATCCTTCATTTCAGAAATCCCATTTCTTATTGAATTGTGTTATTTTGTTCAGAAATCTTTCCTGTTCTAAGGCTATAATTCAGAAAGCAGCATTTCTTTTCCTACAAAATATTTGTTAGGTGTTTAGGACAAACAAAAGTCTTACTTTGCCATTATATGTAATAATAACTATGCATAGTAATAAATAAGCACTCAGAGCTTAACTTGTTCTGTGGCTGTTGTATATAAATGAAAACTACCATAACAGCACTCAAAAATATGGCGTTTTCTTTTCTCTAAACATGAAGTATTCTTTAGAGAATTTCTAGAGAGTGTATGTGCTGAGCTGAACTGTATTAATTGAACTGAAAGTTGTTTAGATCTTCCCTCGAAAAATCGAAGTTAGTTTAGGTACAGGGACAAAGGTCCTTGCTCTCTAGGGACATGGGGAAGACAGTGATGGCAGAGACAGAGCAAAGCCATGTCTCTAAAAACGAGTTGCAGGCTGGAGTTTGCCTCCCAAAAACAGAGGCAACAGACAGATCTCACAGCAGGCACTGTGCCATCATTTTTCTTCTTCACAAACCAAAGGAACAAAAACAGATGGAGAAACATCTGGGAAGCCACATGATGTCATGTGCCAAACTGCTTGGTTCACTGCAATTATGGGAAGAGTTAGAAAACTCTAGACTACATGGGAAATTTCAAAACTGAAACAGAGAAGCAACTTACGAAAGCAGATATGCACAGGGTTTTGCCAGAGGTATAAGAGAGCATTTTGAGTAGTCATTTTGGTGAGACTAACCAATAGATGAGACAACTCTTCATTTTTGTCTTTCCTTATTCCAAGTCCTGGAGAGGAAAGTGGTGTATTGCAGCCTCTGGCAAACAGGCAAGTTTTCCTTCAGCATAGTTTCCCTTGACCATATCTTCAAATAAACACAATACGAATCTCATTATTGAATGTATATTTTTTTCTTCCTAGCTACTCTCCATGTTTCAGTATCTGGCCCTAATGAAGAATAGTTTATTTAATTTACATTAGGATAAGGTTTAGTCTTTTTTTAATATTAATACATAAAAATACATATACATTTAGAAAAACAAGATTTTCAGTACTGGAATCTTAGATAAGTTAGCTTGACATCACTGAATCAAGGACAGCTTTTGGGAGTTTTCAATGAGAAGAGGGTAAGACTCTTACACTTGCTTTAGTACTTATTTAACAAGATTAGAGACTTAAAAGCACTTTCTAGTTTTAATTTTTATATTTTTCTGTGCTCCACATAAACATCCTTTAAAAAGTCTACTTATCAAGCCTAAGCAAGAATCATTCCTTCAAATTAAGTGAATTAGTTTAATTTATGTGCTTGTCCTTTTTTTCCTTACACAGGTATATCCCAGATCCTAGCTATCTGGAATTAATTTCTTTTATATGGAATTTACTTTTTAGGAGATTTATGAAGGAAAAGTGGGGTTTTTTTGTTTGTTTGTTTGGTTGGTTTATTTTTCCTAAAATGTCTTCATAAGAATGTGTGTGGATAGTAAAAAAATGTGATTTTCATTCACTTCTTCCTTCTTTGCCTTTAGAAAGAATGTCTGGTAAAAAAAAGTCATAGGAAGCATGCCCTGATGTTATACAATGCTGTAACAAAGCCAGGTTATTTGCAACCTTAGATTTTGCCCTATAATATCATCTACCCACAAAAAGTTTATCACAGAACCAGGACTTCAGTCTCAGAACTCATTTTCATGGGTTTTCTAGTTTTTTGTAGTTAAAGGAAGAAGCTCACCAGAAAGATGTATCACCTCTGAAAAATAAAGCATAAAAGTAAAGCTCAAAAATCACAATACATTTCTGATAGAGAAATTAATAACTGCTTGTGAACAGACTTTTGATGACAGGTATTTTTGTTTTTTCAGGAAGAAAACAGAAAAAAATGAATTTATGGAAGAAATACCTTTCATCAGAGAAATGGAAATAATCTTCCGAATGAAAAGAGTGATTTCATTTTCAGACCTTTGATAAAGAATATCTTTCTACAAAACAATAGTTTTAGCAAATTTTTAAGAATGTGGGAAATTTCATAAACTGTCTTTTGAATTATAACTGGCAAACATTTTAATAAAAAATTAAGGATCTCTGTTTGCTGGGGGTTTTTTTCCCTTTTTTTTTTTTACCAATGCCAGTTTACAAAAATATCCAAAAGCATTGTGAAGATCTGCTGTGACTTTTTTGTGCAATGTATAGCAAAACGTAATCCCTTTGCCAAAGAAAGGGAAGAAAAGAAAAAGATTAAAGGAAAAGCTCACTGTGCAGCCTACAGAAGAGACAATGAGAAGCTGAAAGGGCTGATAAAGGAAGAAAGAGATAATTCCTACAGAAATTGTTAGAAAGAGCAATATGATTGTATGAGCTAAAGAATAATGTGGAGCCAAGTGGAAGATGTCAAAAAAGATCAACAGTGGTGACAAGTGAAAGCACTTGGGAAAGAGACAATACTTTTCCCAATCTTCAGTTCCTAGAACAAATGGTCTAGAGGTTTTGCTCCTGTGCTGGTCAGGGAAAGACTGACCAGAACCAGTTGATAGACTGACCATGCACACACTGTTGCACATCGAGTGAGCTAAGAAAGAACTAGCCCTCATCATAGCCTGTCTAATATACTTCTATCAGGGTTACCCTTTACAGTTATGTACCGTATTTGCTGTCTGATCCAGTCTTCTGCAGATATAGGCTTCTAACTTGTTTTATGACATCACAAACTGAACAACTCAGCTTAGTCAAAGCAGCCTTGGTCATGTTTTTTCTGAGGTTTGCAGGTGCAGTGGAGAAGACAGCAGAGACACAGAGAGAAGTGAGTAATATATAAGAGTAGCCATTAAGTGAGAGGACATCAGCAAAAATTTTTCTAGCTATTGCTGAAAGATTGTCTTTTTAAGGACATGAACTATTATTACTATATAACAGACCAGACTTATTTTCTTTAAATAGACTTTCTGGTGAGAGCTTTTAGGAACTTCTGGGTTTCAGCAGCATACTTATATTGTATCACACTTTATTATCTTAATACATTTGAAAAGGCACAATGAGCCATGTACTGAAGTGTGCTCTGCCTCTTCAGTTAGACCTACAATAGCATAGAAATTAGTGTGACTTTCCCATATGTGTTATTTTTTAGGTGGTTTGCAATTGGGAATATTTTGAAGAGGAAAAATGTTTTATCTGGCTCAGCGGTTAATATAAATCATAGAGGTAGCACAAAGCATAACCTTAATTTTAAGCTGAGGAGGAGAAAGGTGTATAAGGTTTCTATCAGGCAACACCAGGGCAAGTGAAGTGTAGTTTTACTCCATCTCACTTGACTGCCTTTGAAATAAGAAGCTGTGTATTTAGATAATGAGGCATATCACCAAACTGCAACCAAGCCTTTCTTGCTGCAACTTCGTAAAGATATAATTGTGCCACAAAGGTATGCTCTAATTATGCTAATAAAGATGCCTTGGCATCATGGCATTCACTCAGAGGAGTCACTCTGTATCCATCAACTGCAAGAAAAGTGTCAGAACAGCGTGCTGCTACTTGGCTACTTCCTTAATAGCCCACCAGCTTCTGTCAAAGGCTGAGTGTCCTGTTCCCAATGCAGTTTTTCTAATGTGAGTTCTACAATTATTTTGTCAGTGTGATGGCTGAAGGGTGGTCTGCAAAGACCCTGGTGTTTTCCTAATTGTGGGTGGTATTTGCCTAAGCCTTCAGAACACTTGAGGGAGATCTTGTAATTTTTACTGG
>VXBU01001227.1:12617-29541 GCA_013400315.1 Bombycilla garrulus | reverse complement strand
CATTGTAACCTAGGACACTAGGATAGACTTTTAAATCATGTTTGGATACAATGAATCCCCAGTATTTTTGCTTGGGAAGTGCCAGGCACTGCTTGGGTCTCGGATTGTGCCAGCTGCAGGAAGGTGGGCACCTGGGACCAAATGCGACTGCCAAAGCCTCAAGCAATTAGGTAAAAAAGAGCTGCTGTGGAGAGAAGAGACAGGAACAGAAGAAGCCATAGAGACACATTTCAGAGACCATCAGTGGCTGTCTTGGGTTGAAGACAGGTATCTGCTAGGGAAGGCAGAACCCTCCCTCAGGACCCCCCACTCTTTCCTCCGAATTACTGAAATTAAGCGGCCTTCAGGCAAGATATGGGGAGGGATAACAGTCCTTTACTAATGAGTATAACAAGATACAAATTAACAATAACTATGGTACTAACAACAACACCTACTACAGATAAAAAGAAACAGAAAAAAAAAAAGTCAGGGACACCCCCACCCCGCGGCAGAGCCGGCAAGAGGGATGGGGAAGGCCTTGCTTCACAAACCCCGTAGGCAGTCTGTAGTTGTAGATAGCTCCAGACGGGCTGCTCTGAGGAGAACGGAAGAAACTCCAAGGTGGAACGCAGGAGTCCTGGTACAGGGATGGATCAGATGGGTCCCAGCGGGGCAAGCAGAAGCAGCAGCAGCAGGCAAAAGAACCCGGCCTGTCCTTTTCCAAGCAAAACCCAGCACTGCCCTGTGTCCTCTCTAGTCTCTCTTCCTGGCCCGGCAAGCCTTTGTCTTGCAAATACACTTAAGCATCGGCCATCAGGTTCCCCTGCAACAAATGGGACAAAAAATTCCATAACTAAAGAGGACGAAAAAAGAAAAAACTAACATCCCAACCCCCCACAGTGGCACATCCAGATTGACTTTCTTCCTGGCTCCCGCAGCCTCCTCTAAGGGACTGCTGTATTAGAAACCAATACACAGTGGTTCCCCCATCACACCTCCTACTACTCAACGAAATCTGAAATCGAACACAAGCTGACTCAAACTGCCTTTAGCTCTTCCTCAATAATTTATTTATTTAGCAGCTGCTCAGCCTGAGAATGGTCAAGGTCAAAGAGTGGTACAGCTCTTTTTAGGGGACAGTTTCTCCATCTTTTGTCTTTAGCAGTTTTCAACAACACCTTTTGTTTTTAGTGAGCATCTGCGCATTTCAATAGTAAATAGAAAAAAGTTCATTTTCCAAAAGAGAGTCCTTAATGTCCTGCATGGGAGTCAGTTTATCTTGAAATGCATTAATGTAATCTGTATAAAATTTATTTTAACCTGTCTCACAAATCATCAATTTTTTTACTCTTCTGAAAGACTCAAGAGGGTCAGAGGTCTTCTGTTTTTTTTGTTGGTTTTGTTGATTTCTGGGACTGAACTCTTTCATTAACCCTAATTATATGATGAGCTACTTAGCAAATAAAGGGCACACAGAAAAATAGCTCAAAAAGAACAAAAATAGCCAGGCAGTTAATTATGTTAAAAATACCAAACACTTGTCAGCATTCCATTAACATCCTAATGAGAGGAAAATAACCCTCATCAGTCTCAAAAAAAAAAAAAAATTAAAAAATCCCATCCTAGTTTGTAAATTTTGCACCCTGAAAGACACGGATAATTTCTCCTCATTAAAATTCTACTAACAGGGTACCTAAGAGTTACTAAGTGTGAGGAGAACAGCAGGCTTCTTCTCTGGTTGCTATTCAGCTAATGTCCTGGAGGAAGATTAATTACACCACAAGACCTTATATTAATAGGACTCATTAGAGCAATAGATCCATAAGGGAAGGGAATGAAAGCTGGACAGCTATGATTTGTGGGGTGATTTCTCCCATATGGCATAGAAATTGCTCTCAGTCTGCATTTGTTTTCTCAGTTTATTTTTTTCTTATTTCTGTGGCAAGATTACATCCTGGGCCAGGCAGGTAAGAAGGAAGAAGCCCAGACTTGATCCCCCTTTGATAGTGGAGAGCTAGTAAGCCATGCTCTTGGCAGCAGTGATAGGAAAAGGTTCTCCTGGGCTCTTGTAGGGAGTGACATAACAATGAGGAAAGCAGTGTGGCTGCACTGGTCTAGCAAACAGCAATACCTGGGCTAAGGATATAATAAGATTATAAGCTATTTTTATTCAAATATTGGAGTGCTGACATATTAGTATTTTATTTCATAGTTCTTCAAAATGTTAATATTTCTCCTAATTTTTAAAGTAGTATAAAAAGCTGCAGCTGTTTCACTATGCTGTCAATGGTATTTAACTAAGAAAAAAAATGCCTGACATTCAGATGGGAAAAAGTAGAAAAAACTTCATTTTGAAAAGTTTAATGATTTACATCTGTTCCTGATATAGAAAAATAAATTTTGTATGCCAAAAATAACTTCCATTATATATATGTGTGTGTGTATACATATCTCTGTGTGTGTACTGACAGTAGCTAATTAATAGTTCTAAATATTCTAATATCTCATTAAGAAAAGTTACTAAAGTTACTTCTGTCTTTGACCAATATTATCTGTAATTATCTGTCAGAGGAACAGATTTGCCTATTTTAATCTGTAGCTGTCCTTCCCATGCTTTGAATAAAAATTAAAACAAATCTTACATCCAGAGAATATTGGTTTATGAATACCAAAGAGCATATAATCTAACATAAAAACAAGGAAAAAAACCAAAACAAAACACCAACCTGAGATCTTTGTTCCTTTAGGTACTTAAATGATCTCTTGGCAGTCTAAGCATATCATTGAGCAAGACTGTTAGAGGGAAAGTACATTTCATTGTGGACCTTCTCTACATCTTCACATATGAGTGGACTTTCTTCTGGGAGTCTACCTTGTCTCGGGCGATCCTAGATGTGTAAAAAGTTCTTGTTTCTAGCCTGTTTGCTGAAGAATCAGTCTGGAGTCTTTGGCTGTTGTTCTCAAGGCTGTTTATTGTTATTTTATCTATTACAGTTTTTTCTCTGCTTTGCTGCGAGCTGCCCAGTAAGAGAGTTTGAGGCACACTGCCCGCCCCTGAGCCCGAGCCGTTTTTTTATACTATTAATTACATAAACTTTATTTACAGTTAGTTTCCAATATCTATCACCTGTATTAGACAGTGACTTATTATTCTAAACTAATCTAGACATGCCACTGGTATTAAGAAGATGGAGGCTAGGAAGAAGAAAGGGAAAAGGACAGGGCAACACCCTGATCCCTCCATCGTGTCCCTTAGATCCCCCCGTACAGAATTTCAGACCCCCTTGTACAAGACTCCAAACTTTTTTCTTTTACTCTGTAATTGCTACTATTTTACTGCTTAAACTTTTGTGACTTGTAATTCTTCATATAAAGTTGGTAACTTGTTCCATGGGTCAAAATCAAAACCACAGGCACTCTCGGCTGCAAGCCAGAGTCTCCGACCCCCCTGCCGGGGCTGAAAAGCCTCCTGACCAGGGTTCGGGTCATTCAGGAATGCCACAGGAACCTCCTGGGTTCCGACACTTTCTTAGGGATTTAATGCTGCAACTGCAACAATTCATCAGAATACCCTTTCCTCAACACTTTTCTACTTCACTTCTTGAAAAGTGTGTTATCGTGCTGCAAACATGTGATCTGTTATGTCATATTTCACTGAAGTGTTACAGGTTCAGCATTGTAGTAGCTGCTTTGCTATGAGCTGATGGATGAAACAAAGAGGTATGCTCTACCATGCAGCTGCCATGCCTATTGATTATCAAATGAAAATAAGCTTCAGACCTATTTGTAGAAAGTCTCTGCAGAAGAACATCTGCTGGTGATCCATGTTTTTGTCAAGCTCTGAACACCAAAACAAACAGTGACATTTTTTAAAGATTTTGAGTCTGTGATATACTAAGTCTATACCCTGTATGATTGCTTCTCTCAGGTTTCTGAGGCATCCGTGCATTTTATAGGTGATGGAGACAATGGCGACTGTATGCTACAGCCACTAAAACTCAGCAGTTAATGTATCACCTTGTGCAAGATGTTACAATTATTCTCTATACTGTGTATTTAAAAATAACATCTACTAGCTTTTTATTTTTGACCACTGTGGTCATAGAAAGACCATTATTTTCATAAAAAACATTCTAAAAGTACATTATGAATAATATTTCTCCATTAGCATCCAATAATTAATACTTTGCTCTGCCTGCATATCTTTACAAGAATGTCTTTGTCCTTCCAGCTTTTGAAGCACCTTACTGAGGGGATCATAGCTACCATTTAGACGAGAAACAAACTAGCGCTTTATTACTTTCCTTTTTCTAGCAGTTTACATGATGGTAAATTGCAGCACATGCAAATGCTTTTTGAAAGATACAAAGAGAGGTAGACTTTATATTTTGATGAAATGAACTAGCTAGATTCCCAAACGAAAGGCATGTTTTATGCTGCAGCCTATTGCCTGTTTAACTGCTTATATATGTTTCCAGCATTTGAATTGATATAATATACAGCCATAGCCAAACCATAAGATGTACAAATTAAACTAGTAAATATCATGCTATATTCAGAATGATAGTCATAGACATTTATAATTTCCAGCAGCAAGTTTCTCAGGCTGCCAAATGCTTTTACTTTAAAATGAATGTCAATTCATTTGTCTATATTTGTTCTTGAACACACTGTAGGAGTGCAATGCATTCTTTATTTGCAAACGGTAGGAAATTTTTCTGAGTAAATACACAAATTGGCACAGTCTATCTTAATGAGAAACCTATTATTTTAATTACTAGGGGGTGGTGTACCCTTTTGTTTGGGATTTTTTGAATTAGTAATTAATGACTTCATCACAAATTAGTCCCCATTTATTTATTTCATTTTAGAGAATAAAAATGAAGATAACTAATTTTAGAGAATTTTCAGTATTATCCCACAGTTATCAGAAGGACAAACAGTACCATATGGGAGTGAAGAGGAAGGATGAAGGTTTAGGAACAACTGAAGCCAAAGAAAACTTAAATGAAATAATATACACAAACATTTCTGCTTATTGGTATTAATGACTGTTTATCCTGCAAACTCTGTTGCCAAGAAGTAGAGGTCATCTTCATCAATAAACTAAATGCAAAACTTGATCACTGGACATAAAAAAGAAGAAAAAAAATTCCATAGCAGATGACTATAAGAAACCTGGTTAGGAGACATGTCAAACCCTGGTTATTGTCATAAAGAAATTATCCAGTTTTTTTTTTACGGATACCTGCTGGAACCCAGGGCACAGGAAATATTCCTCTGCCTCTCCTGAGGATCAGGACCCCTCAGAACAGGCAGAGGAATATTTCCTGTGTCCTGGGTTCCAACAGATACCAAAACTTCCTCAGCAGGTTTAGTTTCAGAGCCTTTCCTTTGCCATTGCCTGCCCCTACTCCAAGTAACATCAAAGCATATTCCAAGAGGAAATATTTTCTCTTTACTTGATGTTGGTGTAACTGGTCATTGAATGGACTCAAATCATCACAGCTCTTTGGACTCAAAATTATTTTGGGTAGCTGGCACTTATTCGGATTTGCTTCCTCTAGAGAGTTGGAAAAGACAATTCCAGTTCATCAAATCCAGTGTATTCCCATTAAATACTACCCAACTTTAAATGTAAACACAAAGTTTCATCAAGCAAACAGATACATTCTGGCTTGTAAACTAGAAAGCACACATATGAAAGAGCAGCATTTAAGTAAAAGAGAAAATAAAACAAAAAAAAAAATAGCAGAAAGAAAAAAAATCTCAAAATCTACCTGAAATCAGTCTATTCTTCCAGCTGCTGCTCAAAGTCTTATGAGGGTTTTCTCAAGCAGCTGGTGTTAAGATATTCTGATGTATTGACTACCATGAATTTTTCAGTAAATAGGCAGCTTTTTTGAAGCAAATTGAAATGGGTTATGTTTTTAGTTACCTTTGTAATTCCGTTAGGAATAGTTCATGTAAATCATTCACTAAAGTATTGTCTTTCAAAGTGGACTCCTGCCTTGGGTTTTCAGTTCCTTATTTGAACCTAAGGGTTTGCTTGTAGTGACTAGAGTGCAGTAATTTCTTAATGTTTTAAAACTCTTCTGTTGTGGGTGAATTTAGGTTTCTTTTTTTATTTTGTTTTGTACTTTTACACACACATACACATACACACACATGTAGATTTATAATACCATCTTGTGCTTCACTGCTGCTTTGTTGGGTGTTATATTTTTAATAATCACCTCAGGATAATTGAAATATTGACCTTTTTGCATGTTTTAACCTTTTTCATCTTCAAAAGTCAGTGGAGTTTCAGTTCTTTATTTAACACTTGGGTGTTTTTTTAAACTTCTGTTCTTAATTTCTTTTAAGTTTGGGGGGATATTTTTAATTTTTTGTCTTTTCTTTCTAGTATTCTCTTTTAGAAGACTACACAGAAATTATTCCTATGTCCTGCTGGTTTTAGGAAGTTTCAAGTGACATTACATTAAGTGTAAACAAAGGTTTTATTCTTATCCCTTGTACTAACGGTGGCAATTTTCTGCCAGCAGAATGCAATGTTAGACATCCATTTTAGGCATTTTTTCCCTTTTCTTGATTAATACAATGATTTAAAACTTTGTTCTGCTACTTCTCCAACAGTGATGTTGGAACATAAGCCCAAACTGCAGCTTATAGTTAGGTTGATTTTTTAATCTCTGAGACGATAGAGAATACTGCATATGTTGAACTCTTCCAATTCAAAGAGAAGGAATAACACCCTGATATTTTAAGCAGAAATCACCACGTATAAAGATGTGCCTGCAAGTAGGAATACAAAGTGGAAAATTAAGCAAACATTTCTGCAGACAGAACATGAGAAAGGATTTCTTTCTGTTCCTGAGAGCCTAATTTTCAAGTTAGTATAGTCCAAGCTATGACTGTATTTATGTATCTTGTCTTGTCTATGTCCTTAATTTGTCCTGACTCCAGCACTAAATTATGGAAGATGAGTATCTTCCATAAAGGTAAGAAATGTAGACAGAGTACAGAAAAGGAAGGATGTAACAAATGGCTGTGATAGAGTAACACGTCATTGAGCTCACTTATTACTGTTATAAACAAAAAACAAAAAATTGTGCTACCCTAACAATGTATGAGTGCAGTACTTGGATCTTATTTTATAAGACTGTCTGTGAAATATTTTATTTTCTCTGCTGATATGTCTCAGGTACGACGCCCAAACAAGTACTTTTTATGACATGGATCCCAAAATCTGAGCCTCATGATTCTGCACTCTGAGTTTTGTGGCAAAATTATGCTTCAGTAAAATCAGCCACTTAGGCTAAAAAGGCTGTCTTCACACACTACTTTGATACTGCAATAATTTTTGCCTGGTTCAGAGACTGATTTTTCTCTAACGGATTTTTGGAAAATGTGTCCTAGACATTGTATCGATTCACATATCCCTTGCAATGATGTATTCCCAAAATTATTTGGAAGGACAGATAGCATTGAATGCATTGTTTTTTCATCCTCTGTCTGCATTTTTTTTGCCTGGCCTCCAAACTCAGATGCTCCAATTTGCAAGCAGTTAATCTGCAAAGACAGCCTAGCTTGAATCATAGAGGAGCATGGGGTGAGGCAAACTATAATTCTGAATGCATCAATAATATGATACACCCTACCAGACATATTTGAGTCAGTTTTGAAGGAAAAAATTATTAGATCAACTACAATATCCTCTAATTATTAACAGTGCAAGTTTGATGAGGATCTGCTGTGATTTAAACATTCATGCCTGCTGGTCAGGAAATATGATCATTTGGTATTTTTACACAAAACTTTTCTGATACCATACTTCTGTGATTTTTAAAAATATTTTATGATGAATATCCAAGAAAAGATGTATTAGGGTTACACAACTATTAAGTTATATATTTTATGCCATTGGAAATGTCTAGATAAGGAAAAAGTGTGTGAATTTTTTCCATGTGCATATTCATGGGATTTTTTAATTGGGTACCTACTTAATCAAAGACAAATTAGACCCTGTATGATCCTAATTACAGGGCTACTACAGCCACCAGAGTGTCTAAATTCAAACATCTTGAATTTATCAATCTTTACACACTGCACATTTGGACGGATTTCCTTAACATGACTGTATTTTAAAATTAAAGGAATCAGCTGCTGCAACAGACTGTTCAGGTTCAGTGTAGAGAACACAAGGGTAGAATGACACCTCCCAGACACTGAGACATGCTAGTTCTTGAGTGGTTTGCTATGTGGTGTTCCTAAATGAATCCTGAGGACATTATGACTGCCTCCAAGATCTCCTGTGTATGATTGGAAAAGGCACCTGGATCTTATACAATGATATATTCAGCAAGGCAGCTCCTGGCCTCAGGATACAAGGATGACTTGCAACTCATCACATTAGGGGCAGCTGCTTTTTCTAATGTTCTCATGGATGATTTTGCATTTACGAACCAAGAAGGAAGACTGGGTATGATTTTTTTTCTCTTTTGTTTTTTTTTTCAAAATAAAAAATAATTTATGTATTTTTCTTGTAAAAAGGACACACTTAGAAATTAATCTACATCCAGAATCTTTCTTCCAGGTAAATGAAAAATTGAGTTAAGACAACAAAAAGTACATCCAATTAATGGAGATGAAGCATTTTTAGTAATCCTAAGTGTCATTAAATATGCACTATTGTACCTCCAAATTATAAGACACCTTTTCTAAATTATGCTCTCCTGGTGTAAGTACCTTGAATAGTCATATATCATGCATATTTATGATGAAAAAAAACCTCTATGTAACTGAAATTGAGATGCATTATCTATTAAACTGAAACAGGGAGACAAATTTTCAGGACTCTTTAGTTTACAGACCTTCAAAATGGTGAAAAAATTGACCTGTTCTCACCCAGCAACTCAATGACAGTGATGTTGCATCTCTAGTGTGAAGTGCGAGGCACATCAGGGGCTCATGCCCTCTGTGAGGACTGTCCACACTGGAAATGCCTGCCCAGACTGAGTATAATATTGAGGTCTGGGCACTTCACTGGAGCATTGGCATCTGCTTGGGCCTGCACCATTGTGCCTGTGTGGTCTTTGGCTCCACCAGAGCCATAAACACCACTTTTTGTAAGAGATTACTTAGGAAAAAGCAAGCAGCATCTACTCATAACATTCCTGCAGCGTAAAGAAATAGTATCATATCGTACCTTTCTTTTTTTTTTTTTTCCTCTTGCAAATATAATGCAGTAATTTCAAGGAGATATCATTTGGTTATCGTCAGTTGTGACAACCGGACTTAGATGTGAGAAAGATCAGAAGTCCGCCTGTCTGTCCATTTAAGCCTATATTACAGTTGTCTCAAATGGAAAGAAGGTTTCTTCTCCTTCATCCCATTGACATGATGAGAAAAACCCAGATCATTGCTAGTATTTCAATTTTAGAACTCATCTAATTTATAACAAATTAATATCTGCATGTAGATAACCAAGCTGCAAGGGTCCTTTAGGAAGGAAAGCATTTCCATTTTTTTGTCTTGCCTAAAAGTATGTTTTTCAACCTCTCTTTCTCAAATACTGTACACCAGATGCCGGAAGCTGCCAGCCCCCTCCATGTATGTGGATACCATGCTCCTTGAGGATACCACATATTGATTCTGTAAAAGAAATTGGTACAAGAAAGGAAAGACCGATTATTTTTGCTCATCATTCTTCATTCTTCTGAGAGAAGATGCACACAAGCTCTGCTTCTGTCTGCTTTTATTTGCCAACCCAGTAGCAGAAATGTGAGTTGATGACAGTGTACCGGGCTACTGATATATATATCCCAGTGTACTGGGATCACTGATACAGATTGAAAGATGCTTCTTGTTTTCTCAAGTTTAAATATTTTGTGGCAATCAATCCTTGTTTTCTCAGGTGCCAGTAATCCATTGCTTCTTCATTTTTGGGAGCAAAATCAGAAGGGTCAGGGAACTGTTTAGAGCAGATGGAGCTGGGCCGATGAGCAAAATCAAAAAGTCAAGGTATGGACTGAAAAGTCTGCATAACATCGTAGCCTACACTACACTACATTAATTAATTACCTGACAGATATGTTTATTTTTCTTTCTGAAAGAATTTCTTACAGCATTTCTTAATGCCACAGAATACCCTTACTCTAGTCCATTAACAGGAATGAAAGACCAACAATGAAAAATTATTCTTTCTCCATGGTGGAAAAGTTCAGTTACACCCCTTTAACAATTTGAGAAGCTGGGTTAAATACAGGATCTGACATTATTCACAAAATTTTGGTGATAAAAGGTACAGCCTGATCAAAGGAGTAAGGAGAATGAATATCAGGTCATAAAAAACCCAGTGTAGAAGATTGTGGGGGGTTGGGGTGTTGTCCCTTTTCGTTCTCTTTACCTATAGAATTTTGTCCCATTTGTTTTGGGGGAACCCGATGGCGGATACTTAAGTGTATTTGCAAGACAAAGACTTGCCAGGCCGGGAAGGGGGAGGCAAAGAAAAAAATCATCTCCACGTTGGTTTTTTGACACACTCAGAGCTGTGGTTGCTTGGAAAAGTAAAAGGAGTTCACCATAACCCAGGAGCTTCCTTTTCTTTCCTGCTGCTGCTGCTTCTGCTCACCCCCCTGGGACGCTGCTGAGACTGCAGGAAGAACGGTGACCCATCTAATCCATCCCAGCACCAGAACTCCTGCGTCCCATCTCTGAGTTCTTCCCTTCTCCTCAGAGGGGCCCATCGGAACCATCTACAACTGCAGGCTGCCTGCAGGGTTTGTGAAGCAAGACCTTCCCCATCCCTCTTGCTGGCTTTGCCGCAGGGGCTCCCTGACCTTTTCTTTTCTTTTCTTTCTCTTTGTAGTTGTTGTTAATACCGTAGTTATTGTTCCTTTGTATCTTGTTATACTCATTAGTAAAGGACTCTTATTCCTCCCCATATCTTGCCTGAAGGCTGCTTAAATTCAGTAATTCGGAGAGAGGGGGGGTTTCTGAGGGAGGGTTCTGCCTTTTCCAGCAGATACCTGTCTTCAACCCAAGACAAAGATGAACTGAAAAGGTTTGCTACTATGAAGAAATTTTGTTTGTTTTCTTCTAATTCTGCTTATTCACAACTTGCATCTATTATTTATTCAGACTGCTAGACATTTCATTTTGTTTTGCATTTTTTTGGAGCTTTAAAATGTACAAAAGACTTCAAAATTTTCTAGGTTACTTTCAAAAGCCTCAATTAATCCTATTGCAATTCCTTGAGTATATGACAAGGAAAAATACTTGCGTATATTTTGTTTATGTTCTGACTTTATAAAAAATGACGTGATTAATGATGATCGATGACATTTAGCAGTTCTGATCCTCTAGCGACCAAATGCTTAGCTAGCTAGTAACCATTGAGATATAGGTGTCAAGAAAGCCTCATTTTTCAGTTTATAGAATAAAAATGTCACAGAAGACAATCCCCAGACTATTTATAGAACAGATATTTCACAGTAAGATTTCTATTAGTGACTGTTTTCCTGGGGGAATTATCTGGAGAAGCTGATAAAAAGTACTCTGTGCCAGTAAAGAGAGAGAAAACTAGGGAATTTGAAACGATGCACAGTGCAGGCACAGGTGTCAGGCAAGGCAGTGCCTTGATATAGCTGCTGATGGCCTAGGTACATCAATGTTTACATGCCCAGGAAAATACCTTAGCCTTGATTACCAAAATGTATCAAAAACTGAAGTCAGTTTGGGTAGACAAAAAGTAGAGAAAAGTAGAGAAAGTAGAGAAAGTAGAGAAAGTAGAGAAAGTAGAGAAAGGAACATGCTACTCCAGAGGTTTTAATTTACATCTAATTACAAGAGATAGCAGACCAATTAAAAGGCAGGCAAAGTGCAAGATAGCTGGCATAAACTGCTTTAAATTACACTGCATGAGTAGGGACTACTTTGCTGAGTGAGCTGCTTTCAGCCCAAAGCCAGGTTTAACCCCTATCAGAGCACGACTGGAAGTCTGCTTAAAAGAATACCTAGCAGAAGCTGGTGAAGTGTCTACTGGACAGATTGTATGAGGAAGGGCTGAGGGAGCTGGGGTTATTTAACTTGGAGAAAAGGAGGTTCAAGGGGGACATTATCACCCTCTACAACTTCTTGAATGGAGATTTTAGCCAGGTGGGGTTCAGTCTCCTCTCCCAGGTAACAAGTGATAGGATGAAGGGAAACAACCTCAACAGGCTCCAGGGGAGGTTTAGTTATACATATTAAGAAAATATTCTTCACCAAAAAATGGTTGTTAAGCACTGGAACAGGTTGCCCAGTGAAGTGGTGGAGTAACCATCCCTGGAGGTATTTAGAAGATAAGTACATTTAACACATAGGAGCATGGTTTAGTGGTGGGCCTGGCAGTACTCGGTTAATGGCTAGACTTGATGACCTTAAGGGTCTTTCCCAACATAAACAGTTCTAAGAGACTTTGAATATGCATTTTCCCTCTCTGCTTTTGCTCTTGTAGCTTTTGAAGGCTTGGGGTTTTTTCCTGAGTTTGCATTGGTCACCAGTGTGTGCAGCTGTCTCCTCTGTGGAGCTGCAAGTGCTTTACCCAGACCATCAGGGGCCAGGGACTCCTGGCAGCACTGTGCTAGCATTACACCTGGATCAATCCCTTCTTGCTAGTGTAGCGGTGTAAAAGGCAGCACAAAAACTGGTGAATGTACCAGTAGTTTGCTCTAAACAAATGAGGAAACTAAAGGCAGCACATAACTCTGAGTGGCAGACCTTGAGATGTGCAACAGAAGTTGAATTACTTATGACAAGTGTATTTTCGAAGGACCTGACTGTGTGTGACAACAGCAAGGGGACGGATAAAAAAGTTTGCTCTTCTGTGTCCAAGCTCGTGGCAAGGCATATATGGGTTGCTGAAAACTCAGCTAGCTGAGACTGTCAAAAGAGCATATCAGTGTTATTTCTGGTGTTCTCACATCAGAAGCTCATGCAAACTGACAAGCATTGAGTTTGCCTGTAAGGGTTCATATCTTCAGTGATTTTAGTCAGCTTAAGTGAGTTCTTCTTCCTATATTTGCATCACTGTCTTCTGTTTTACTTAGAGAGCACTGGGACACAAATTAAAGAGGTGGGTTTATTAGTGATACTTGCCATTAATGCTTCTGTAGGAAACTTATACTAGCAGAATGTGAAAAGTGACATGTTGCTCTCAGAATATCAGGTGATGCAGCCATTAATTGGCCTCTTGATGAAGGCAGCTAATGTGTTTATAATTATAGGAACCAGAATATGTGCCTCTGGCAGTAACACTGTGGTGTAGGTGTGCTGTACAAGTCCCCACAGCCCTGACCTGTCACACACTCTAGCCAGTACTGTGAAGGTAAAATCAGAGTGTGTACTATTCACTGGCACACACTATTTTCTTCTGAAAAAAACCAAAAGGCAGAGGATGGAGGAAAGAAAACAGTGGTGCTAGAACTGAAGAGACATCTGGAGTCTAAAGTCCAGGCAAAGCACATCTGCTCCAGCTTGGAGCTGGAGCTGGAGGTTACCAGTCCATAAGGTGTGATGTACATCTCAGTCACTTTAGCATCACTTTAGAAACACAGGGAAGGCAATAAGTTGCAGTGGCTGCAGTTAAGAAAACTGAACTAGAGATGCTGAGAAATCTCATTAATCAATCAATCGAGGTGATGAAGACAAAGGTAAATGAATATGTTCATTCTTCTGAGAACAGCTTCTTCTTCCACTGTATTATTAGAGCTTCCACTGAAATAGTTTATATCAGTGACCATGAACTCTAAATAGCAAATCCTATCCTTGACCAGGTAAAACAATTTTAAGATGTCATTCACTGTTCTGTGGATCTGGAGATCACTACATCATGGAATATCTCTGAAGATAAGGTAGGGAGGGCATATGTGCTGAATATAGATCACATGAAGGGATTGCTCTCAGAGGAAGACTATCAGGCTGGCCTACTACCAAAAAGATGTTTTTAAAGAGGGCTTTGGTGTACTAAAATGTCCTGTCTATGGTCCACATTTGTGTGTTTTTCATGTTTCACAGAGAAGGACACACTATTTTACAGTTACCATCCTCAATTCAGTCAGTGCTGCTTCTAGGGAAGGGATTTTTGTGACAAAATGGTGGCTGCTCAGACCTCATAGATCAGGTGGCTCAAAAAGGAATCAAGAATAACCCATTAAAATACAAGACTGAAATCTGCATTTATCTCAGAAAAGATGGGAAGAGAGCTGCCCAAAACTCCTGTACAGAACTTGGCAGAATAAAAGATGTTTAGCTGTCAAGTAGGTACAAAATTCAGCTTAATGAGATTGAGGGAAAATTTTTGTCTTCTTTTCTCTTTTCACTTTTATAGCAAATTATACGTGCAGAAAGTATAAATTCAACTCCTTACATAGGAAGATAATGTATTTTGAACAGTGATGCCTTAAAAGGTAATGAGCACCGATGAGAAAACCAAATTCAAAGATATCTCTCAGTATCATATAACAGTATGTTTCAAGCATTGTTGACCATGATCAAATGTGGCCTTCTTAGTTATCACAGATTGTATTTGCTGGCTGAATTTCACAGAACTTAACATTGGAAATTTTTATGTGGAAAAGCAGACATCTTAACCAGACAGGTTAAGATGTAATTACATACTTGACCATACTTATGCGGGGTTTAGCATGTACAAACAAATGCACTCACAGATTTCACAGTATAGTGACTAGAACAACCTTTTCAAACTTCTGTCCTATTTTTGGTTCTTGTGGAAAATTAGAGAAAACAACAGCAAAGACACCCTAAAGTGAGAGGGAAAAATTTAAATGTTTGCTTAACCACCAAGTGACCAATCTTATAGCATGTTCCACCCTAATAAAGGCAATGAGGATGCAGCAGTCTAATTCATCAGACCAACAGAAGTGGTCACAATGCAAATGAACAGTAAAACTCCAGTTTGTCTCCCACCCTTTGATGAGAAAAGTGGTTCCAGTCACCTGACAAAGTGTTCATGGTTTGCTTTCACTGTTATTTTTTCTTTAACTGTTGGATGTTTCTAATACCATTACCAGACATCAAACAGTTTTGAGGATTCAGCTCCAGATCCTGTCCTGGCAGACTTCAGGTAGAATTGTCCCAGGCTCCAATTTATCTAAAATATAAATTAAATTTTTTACCATTCATTCCCCAAATTGGAATAGCTTTTATAAGTACTGCCTTTTATAATTGACTTGATTGTCATTGTTGAAATTTTTGCTATTTGAAATTAAATGGTTATTTCTTCTCCTCATTCCTGTGTAATTCAATGTGTATGCTGAGACTTCATCTAAAGATGTTAGTTCAACAGTATTTTGATGATCATAACACTTAAAATTTGCTTTTTCCTTGTCTTATAACAGAAGTCTTTAGTGTGCACACAGAAAAGTAGGCATATATTTCACATTAGAATACAAAAATTATTTTTATTTAACGTGATTTTGTTGAACACAGACAGAAAGTCACATACGAGATAAAATTATGTATGTAAATACCAAAAGAAAACCTTAACAGAAAAGTCGAGTTACTAAATAAGAGTCAGAAAAAAATTAATACAAGCATTGTTTTCTCTTATAATAGAAACACATGTAGTTCATCACAGGAATAAAATAAGAGGTCCTTTCCTGGGGATTTCACACTAATTTCCACAGACATGATCAATTGAAACAAGGTATTATGCAGCTCATAATATAGGTTCAGGTTTTTATAAATCCTTCTAGCAATATTATCTAAAAGCAAAACAAAATACTAAGACTATGAATAAGTGTATATTCTTTTTTTAATCTACTGCAAACAAGGGAAATAAACTTTTTAACTGGAAAGAGGAAAATAGTGAAATTAATTATGCATAACATGCCAAAAAACCCAAATATTACAGGAACTACTCTTGTCGTTGTCATGGTTTGGCACCAGTCAAGGGCCAGTGCACCTATGAAAATACATTTTCCTTAATTTTTGCTGTGAGATAGGACTAAAAAAGGACTACAGCCACTCAAAGTATAGAAAAAAAACTTTATTAACTAACACTGAAAAGGAAGGAAAAACAGGATTTAGAATGAAATTTTCAAAGCATCCATCCTCCCCCCACTAACTGTTCACTTTCATACTGACAATATGAAAAGAAAAAACTTAGGCTTTTCAGTCAGTACTACTCCTTGAATTCCCCAATTCATCTAGGAAGAGCAGAGTCCCTCTTGCATACCATAGAGTTCATTCATAAGCTATCAGTTCTCTTCTCAAGTGGCCCGCCTGGGGATTTGAGATTGTGAATCACCCTCCCATAAGACACATCTCCTACATCTGCTCATGAGCTTATTAAGGTATAGTTTAAGAATGTCTTTTCCTAGTCTAAAAATAAAAAAGCTCTTTATCTGTTCTATCTTCATTTCAGGAAATAGATTCCTCTCATCCCTGGGGCTGAGGATATCATTAGATTAGTGCAACTTTAGCACTCCCCACTTGACTAGGCTCACATGTATCCCCCTAAAAGCATCCTACATGTTATAAAAGCATTTAGTCCATTTTCTATGGCCTACAAGAGAAGTCCATGCCAACTGGCTTACTCCTTCATTCTTCTTTTCTATCTTGGTTTATTTTCTGTCTTCCCTGACATCCAGTCTCAGGCCGTGTCTCTTACATCTCCTTCAGGCTGTCCGTTTTGAGCAGGAATGCTTTAAAAACTCTGTCTGGGCAAGAAAAAGTTAAAATCTGGGACCTCTGCCAGCGGCTGCAGCTGTTTTGATAATATGTCTTTGGCAGCCTTGGCTGGAGGAGCGAGGTGGGGGGATGTGGGGTGATTTTTCTTATCCTCCCCTTCTGCCAGGACAGGCTCCTTTAAAAGGGGCCCCCGGCCTGGTCTGACCCAGCCTGCATAGAACATGGGGGAGAAACCCTGGCCAGGGTA
>VXBU01001227.1:0-12047 GCA_013400315.1 Bombycilla garrulus | reverse complement strand
GGGGGGGGGGAAGAGGGGACCAGGCTGAAGCTGTAAAGCACCTCTGTGCCTTTCATATCTGCTCAGTGCCAGAAGGAGAGAGAGAGATTCCCTGGCAATTTTTGTCTCAAAATATGTATCTACAGAGGCATATTTCACCTTTGATTGGCTCATCCCCCTGTCTGTTCTCAACAATGGCCCACAACTGGCCCCACACCAGGCCCAAGGGAAATTCTCAAGCAAACCTCACTTCCAGAGGTGCTCACTTCCTGCCCACCAAAATGACAATTAATCTCAAACCATCACAGTAGTAAAGTTGGCTTCCAGTCCTTCTAGGTATTATTGGTAATACTAAGTACTTTTTTCACATGGATGTAAGAGTTGACATTATTATTATAAGCACTCCTTGAAATTGCTTTCTTGTTCCATTTCATTTTTAGTATAGTCAAATAAACAACATTTGGAGACAATATTTGTCGGAACCCAGGGGGTTCCTGTGGCGTTTCTGAATGGCCTGAGCCCTGGCCAGGAGGCTTTTTAGCCCTAGCAGGAAGGTCAGAGACCTTGGTTTGTCACCGAGAATGCCTGTGGTTTTGATTTTGATCCATGGAACAAGTTACCAGCTTTGTATGAAGAATTGCAAGGCACCAGAGTTTAAACAGTAAAATAGTAATAATTATAGAGCAAAAGAAGAAAGTTTTGAGCTTTGTACAGGGGGGTTTGAAATTCTGTACAGGGGGGTCTGGGAGTCAAGATGGAGAATTTTTACACATGGCATGTTATTTCTTCTTCTTTGAGCCAGGGTGGCATTTTTGGATTGGTTTTTCAGAGAACTGGACAACGTAATGTAAGGGTCACGGATTGGAAATTAATAGTAAACATTAAATACGTAGTTGATAGTATAAAAGGACAGCTCGGGCTCGGGCGCAGGCGGTGTGCCTTGAACTCCCTTGCTGGGCAAGCTTGCAGCAGGGCAGAAAAAAACTGTATTAGATAAGATATTAATAAACAACCTTGAGAACAACAGCCAAGGACTCCAGACTGATTCTTCAGTGAGGCAGGTTGGAGAAAAGGACATTCTGGGATCTCCTGGGACAGGGTAGACTCCCACAAATATTCTGCTAGCAGCTCCTGCAGGCACAGGTTATCATGGGTTTCTTTGAATCATTCAAGACCTCCTGCATCACTTCTGACTATTTTTGACTCTCCACATGTCTGGGATGATTATCATATCTCAGTAGTGACATTTCTCTGTCCCTGGGGAATCCTTTACTGAATTATCTTAAAATGTTATCATTTAAGTCTGCAGGGTTACTCTGCCCACGTGTCTTTTTCTTCTGTTGTCCTCTTTCATATAACCCGCTTTTCCTAATTCTGGTACCTCCTTATGTTTACCTCGTTTACCATCTGCTTTCTTTTTCACATTCAGGATAAACTGAGTGTTCTGCAGTGCTTCTGTGTCTTCTGAGATTCAATTTCTAAGCATGGACTTCCCATTGTCGCAGCTGCTTGATTCAAGTCTTTTCAGGAGGTGAAGTTTCAGGCATGGACACCTGGTTGGATTAATTCCTCCTGATTTTAAAGGGACTAAGTGTTCCTCCATAGGCTGTGGGAACAAAGCATCAGGCACCTACAAAAAACATGAACCACAAAAGTAGTGAAAACATTTAATTTTTCTTCTTTGACCTTGTGTGTCAATGTGTCAGTGGCATGGTCCGGCAGAAGTACAGTATTCAGGGTGGTGAACAAAAGCTGTGTATCATGAATGGATAGGTGTTCTGCCTTGAAGCACAATTCTGCCTGAATAGAAGCTTGTAACCAGCACACGTCTGGCAAGGATTGCCAGATCAGTTCACAGTACTGTCCTTCCTCCCAGTATGTGATCTGGACATTCAGGGAAGCAAATTTCTCCCAGTAACCGAGGACTAATTCAAGACTTACCAAAGAGAGACGTCTCATTTAAGATCTATTTAGAGATGGTGAGTAAGACTTAAATGTTTTGCATACTGTTTACTGGCATTTCACAGGGCCACGGACTTCACAGGGCCACGAATGTCACCCTGAAGTGATGGTTTGGTGATGCATCTGACTTTAGAACTCCTTGCACCAGATCAAAAAATCTGAGTTGAAATACTGATCTGTCATCTTACTGTGACAGTCCAAATGCAATAAAAAATGCTAATGTTCCGTCAGGCTTCCTGTAGATCAGGCACATCTGTCCCTAGCGTCCTAAGTTGAGCATTTTTTTGTGTGAAGAATTTCTTTAAAACTTGAAAGTCAAAATCAATTAATGTGCCACCACTCTGCAGAACCTTCATCTGTACTTTCCTTAACTGATCAGTTGAAGTTTTCCTGCATATAATGCAAAACTCAGATTTGAACGCAAACTTTGCCGTGGTTCATTCACAGCCGTTCTACATTAAAACCTTCCTCTTGTCTCTAGCATTTGTACACTTTTCTTTCATGGTAACATTTTCAAAATAGAGCAGAATAAAGTATTCTGCAATGGATCAAGTTATTTTATTGACCTTAATGGAATAACAAAATCCTCTAAAATGACAAAGAAGAATTTGTGAAAATGTCAAACCTTGATAGCACTCTGCCTTTTACACTTCATATAATCAACTTAATGGATATGACTTATGCAGTTGAGTTTCCCCAAGGAAATAATTAGCACATTTTGCTCAAAGGTTTGCTCTTTTAAAAGTGGTCACCACATTTGTCCTCAAACAATACAGAGGTTTCTCATTACCTACTCGCTTGTTTTAGTTGTTTTCTGAAACCTCAGTGCATATAGGAGAAACCTCAGTATATATAGTGTAGAAATTTGGCCTTCTGTAGGACAGAAAAGCATTTGTGTACTAGTATTTTCTTCAACGGAATGTTTGTCTTTTAAATTTCAGCATATAGCTAATGCAAAAAGACAGAAGTTAAAAAGTATATCAGATCCTTGATCAGCATCCCGTCAGAATTAGGCAAAAGCTTCCTCGAGGCTCTGATCTGCTTTGATATCAACTCCCACTAGTATGAAAAATTAAACCAAATAGCTATTCTGAGGATTACTTGGGAGCAAATCATTATTTGTTATATTAGAAATGAAGCCCAGTAAGTAGAGGAGAACTCAGCGACACAATTACCTTACTGCCTAATTTGTATTTTGTAAATGCTGGTGTTTGAGATCTATGTTTGCAGAAGTACCCTTTCTACATTCAGGAGAGGTCATAGTGGTGTTTAACTCATTAGGATGCCACAGATTAAAAT
This sequence comes from Bombycilla garrulus, assembly GCA_013400315.1. Lineage (NCBI taxonomy): Eukaryota > Metazoa > Chordata > Aves > Passeriformes > Bombycillidae > Bombycilla > Bombycilla garrulus. Next base: position 8,807 of record VXBU01001227.1, on the reverse strand, counting down.
TAAGTTGATCACCTTATTCCAGAATATACTGCACATTTGTTTTCATTTGAAGACTGTCCACTATTCCATTTGATATGACCGACTGGCATTTCATCAGGAAATATTAAAGACTTCACTGGATTTATTACACACAGGCTTGCATTTCATTGCCAAAACCATGGATAGCTGCACAAACACTAACATAATTCATGGTTGCTGAAACGTAATTTATACAGATCTTTCATTTACTCTTACTCAGCAGCCACTCATGTTCAAGAAACTGTCATCACATGAATGTTGAGGAGCTTTACAAAGCTGCAGCTCAAGCATCCAACTCATGATCAAAGAGCAAAGCTGAGGGGAAAATATAATGTTATAAGAGGAAAAAAAATCCTCAAATCAAAACTGTAACCCATGAATTTCAGGTCAAAGTAAAATAATTGCTTTAGTAATTTCAAAGCATTGTGTTTTGATTCAAACTTTTAACTCTCGGCACAAATTAAGTTATATTTCTTTAAAATGTTAATTTTTATGAAAAAAAAAGAGCTCTCAGTTTTGGGAGATCAAGATATGCTACTCTGAGCTTTCCTCAAATCTCTTTTTTTTAGTATTTAGAACTGACAAAAATTAGTAATTTTCTTAAAAATATCTTTTGGTTGTTTTGTGAAGAAGGCTATTTTTCCTGTGGGCAAAAACTGACATTCTTTACCTGTAGGAACACCAGGTCCTGGGGTAAAAACCAGCCCATGCATTGTGAATCTAAATGATAAGCAAGTGAATTTCAGGCATCTTCTGTTTAAAACCTCAGGTCTTTTAGGACAGAGCAACAGAAGAGTACTGATAGAGAGGGGAGATATCTAGAAAACTGTTGGCATACGTCTGTTACAAAAATACACTTTTTTTTCCTCCCCACTTCTCCCTCTTCTGTAGGGTTTCTTCATCACTGTAGTATAAATGATGACATTTTAAATGTCTTGTCATTCTTGACTGAGAGACTCTTTGGCATTACACGTCTGCTATCTTCCCACGGTAATTCTGAGGCTGGAATGATGAATAGCCATTAGTGGTGGATGACTTGATGATTCATGATTTTCACTCTTGACATTAAAGAGGATCACTCATGGTGGATTTACCATTGATCAGCTTTTACACATCATAGGCTTGGAGCTGAAGCAATATGGAATCTATAATTGGCATTGCAGGAGAGTTGTTAACTGCATTTCACACCAATTCCTAGCCTGAAGAGGTTCCAGAACTTTTCTATTGGACTTGTCCCAGTGTGGGTCCATGCAAATACAGGTGATCTGCCATCTCAAGATTTGCTCATCACAAGTTAAAATGGTGTGATCTAAAAGTTCACAGAGACCACAGTTTATAACATGAAGGGCCACTGAACCCTAACTGGTCTCATTTTTTTTGTCCAATAATGGTGAATCATATTAAATTTAGTTGTCATGATTATGAAAGACTCTCAGTATTGCACTAAATCAATAAGCTCTTTTTGACACCAAATCTCAAAATACAGGCAAATGACATTTGACACTGATTAATTTCTATTTTAATAACCATTAAAAGACTTGTTGATAGAAACAAAAAATATCACATCTGCCAGTGAAAGCAAAAGTAGCAGGACATTTCTAATATTCCAATATGTTTTGAACTTTGAGCCAAGAAATTATCCATCTCTCTGAAACAGTTTACTGTACACATGACAGAAGTAATGCATCTCCCATTCTAACTGGAGCCTCAAAAACTTGGGAATATTAGTGTATTTATAGAAATAATTGGCAGGAGATTAATTCCTACCATTAAAAACATGACTAAGACTGACTGACAAAAATCATTCTCATTCTTCCTTTTCAATCTAAAACTTATTATTTTCTCTTGAGTGGAACTGGTTTCACCCTATTTGACCTCATATTAGATAAGTGACAGAAATTAAGCTGCATATAATCTTTAGGGCTTATATTAATGCAAGGTGAATAATAAAAGTGAAGACAGACTTCCTTTACAGTGAAGACAGAAGAATTCTGTTGGTTCTCAGTTTTCAAGAAAAAAACCCTAAATACCAGAAAAAGGCATCTGAAAACATTAGGGTATTCTGAATATGATATTTACAAACTTTAGTGTACTTGTAATTGCGTGCTTTATGCATGTCTGAAATATATAAAACACTTTTAATGCCTACTTGTAGAGAAAGTACATGATATAACCAACTTAAAGATGAGAATTTACCTTCTGAAAGTAATTTTTCCTTTCAGAAGGCAAAAGTAACTTATTTAGTACTCTTCTAATGAGGAGTAACATTAAAAAGATGACTATGACCTGTGATGCACCTTGATTAAAAAAATAGTACAAAGAATGCAAAACATTCTGGATAATTACTTGTCCTAGGTTACAATGTAAAAATGTGCCAGAGGGTCTGTATTCTATCTCCATCTTCATTAACTGTTGAAACAGAGGAGGGGCAGTGTTTTTCTTTACCTCCTCCCTTGGACGATCTCCTATTAATGGGCCATTAACACCTTGCCCTATGAGTCACAGATAACTCCCTCCGGGAGTGTTTAATGGGCCATCAAGGACCCACCCCACGACTCATACAATGACATCAGCCCATTGTGAGGATCCACCACATGACTCATAGAATTACATAATCCCATTGTGAGATGCTCCACCCAGGGGGAGGAGCCAAGCATTCCCACCTGGATATAATGTGGGAACTGGGACAGAACAAGTAGCCCTGACCCACTGGTTTCCAGAGGACAAGAGCTACCAGACCTGTCTACAGGATCACTATTTCAGCAAGACCACCTCATCTGGACTGCTGCCACGACCCTAACTAGCAGGGTATCAGGTTGTATTCTGACTCTGTCAGTGGTTTTTTTTTCTTTGTATTACTTGCATGTATTTTACTTTTTTCCTATTAAATTGTATTTCTGACTTGGAGTCTCACTGGTTTTGCTTTCATACCAGCACATTACTATCCAAAAATTAGCATCTGAATGTGCTAAAAACAACACGTAAATTGCCTATGCTAAGTCTCTAGACTTTCTTCAGGACACATTGGATGTCACAAAACTAATGAAAATGTTAGTACAATTTAGAGCTGCAATACTCTCTGACTGCTATTGGGTATTAATGGTCTCACTCCACTTTCACAGTTAATGAAATGCTTGGTTTTGAGTCAGACTATATGTTAGCTCCATTTCATTCATCCTATCTTCCAGTGTGTATTAACTGCATATGATATTCTTTATATTTTTGTTTGGGGGTTTTTCCTCCCTTTAACCACATTGGATATAGTCTAAGCAGCCTAAGGTATGTCTCTTTTTATTCCAGAAGTAGAGACTTATTGGTAATGGGTAATGCTGCCACCTCAGTATTTATTTAATGCATACCATAGCCCTTCAGATTCCTTCTTGGAACTGCAAGTACAGTAGTTTAAAGCAGTCAAATCTGATTTTGTGTTGCCTTTAATCTACTTTACTCTAGCTCCTTCCAAAATGGATAATATAAAAAAATTGAGGAAGATGCAGCAGACTTTGAGGGTAGTACAAGAGCCTCAGGCTCAGAATGAGAACTGAAGTATCCCTGGGTGCCCTTTCAGTCCCTTGAGGTGCATTTCAGTCATGACACATTGATGTGAAACTTGCAAGTTCAAGGTATGATTAGAAAATGTTTACAGACTTTCTAGATCCCATTCTTATTAAAATATCCACAATACAGGCAGTCAGCTCTCCTTCCACATAGCACAGCTCAGCGGACACAGCAGATTTTGGTACGGTATTCTTGGTGATCAGTGATTACTCTGGCTGTTTTCCATAGACTCTGCTCTGCAGAAGTCCTTTCCATTGGCCAGAGGCAGTTTAGAGCAATTTGATCCCTTATTCTCCTTTTAAATTCTGTTAGAGTAGATATCATCATTTTACCCTAGATTTACTGCAGCTTGCTTCTGACCTTTCTACCCAAGTGGCACATATCTAATAGTAAAAACATGTTCGCTAACACTGAAACTGAATGATGGAACATAGCTCAATTCAGGCTGGTTAGAATTCCTTCTTCCAGCAAACAGATTGGCTTCATCAATACCCTTTGGTGGCCTGCACATTGTCTCTCTGATCGTGATCCTAAACTGGGAATATGCTATTTGACTCAAGCCAGGTAACCTGCAAATATTTAAATGCTGAAGTTCATCATAAAGTAATGCTTGAGTCTGAGCTCAGTGAGTTTCTTTGTGAAGATACAGACAGTAATTGCACAAACACCAAATTCAATTTACTAGTAAAAAGAGAAATCAGAACAACTGAATCCCTCTTGCAAACACCCATGAAACCTTACTCATGAGAAAAAAGATTAGCTACTGCAGTGATTGTTTTTGAGAATCATTGTTTTAGAACTCAGGAGGAGCTGCAGGGTTTCTACTACTGATGCATTAAATAAAGCAGAAACACACAAAAACAAAGAATTTCTCATTTTAATGGTACACAAATATCTAACCATGAAATAATTCCAGTTAACACATTAAGTAAGAGAGATAGCAAAGACCTGCAAATATTTACTCATTTAATAATCCAAATATCATCAACATTGGTAGAATAAGTTGATTTAAAAGGTAGCTCTCACAGAAGAAAATTACTTACGAAAATTTTTTGCCACATCTGTTTCTAATATAATAAACCTAATTTGCTTTATAAAGGAAATGCTCTAAGTATGTAGGTCTCTGATGAATAAGGTCCATACTAGCAGGACTTCTAGTATAACATTACTTTGGTGGTCCCAAATATATCAACCATTCCATTAGAATACAATAAACTTTCACTATCTGTACTAATGTTTGTAAATATATGCTGTTTGGAATTGGTCATCAGTTGCCAATAAATGGCTAGGAAAGCCAACATATTTGTTTTTACTAACACTATAATAAGTGATATATTTTTATTCTGGGTGAATATTTAGTAATAAAGTTACTTCTTATTGTTTGCTCAACTTCTGTTTCATCCTGCAGCATGGTGAATATTTTGGTTTTGAACCAACAGCTCTAAACACATAACTAAGGATAGCTGTGATAGCTCAAACTTGTATTACAAGGAGAAGACACTGAATTTTCAAGGCACCTGTTCAGCCAGTCTTAGTGCAATTAGAGCTTACATGAAGTCTTTCAGGACTCCTTTCACTAAAGTAGACTTTCCAGTGCAGAGATTTAGAGATCTTTATGGCTGCATAATTTCAACTCTAGGTCACAATAAAATTGCCTTGACATTTACTTTAGCTTGTGAGAAGAAGTACTTGTCTGTCATTCTCCTACCCACATGAGTATCACAGCCTTCAAGACCTTCATGAAGGCAACTCAAATTTTCCCTATTAACTAAATTTACTTGCAAGATGACATTATGGATCCTGAATTAAAATCCTTGATGAAAACTTACTTGAACCTCTAGTTATGTGCTCCTGGAGATGTGTTTATATATGATCCAAGTATCTCCATAAATAACATAGGTTTTCTTCTATAATTTTCAGTATTTTAAGGTAAAGGACATGGTTAGAGACAAGAATTTCCAAAGGAAAAAGAAAACCCCATAAAACCTTTCTAAGAGTTTATAATATAGCCTGCCCCTTTCCTTTGGGAAATCAAAAGGAGACATTGGTCTTGTATCATGATTTTGTCTAGATAGATAAACTTAGCCACTTCACCGTGTCATTCTGTAATTTGAGTTCAGCTCCTGTCTTGTCTGTGTAGATTGCCCTGTCAGTCAAATGGAATTCCCCAGCTACTAGTCTTTTTCTAGGTAAAATAATGCAAGACATGTTGCATTTTATCCTAGCATATAAAAATGTTTACACCTCCTGGACTGAACTATCTGTATCTTTTATTGCTCTTCAAAAGGCATACATAATTGAATTTTGTCTCCTGTCTCCTGCAGTCCTGAGCATAGGTTGGCACTCCTGCAAAATGAATAATCTGTGAGAAACAAAGATCCTCCAAATGTCATACATTCAATTATTTCAGTATTATGCAGTATTATGTAGCAATGCAGTATGATCTTCAGCCACCGTGAAAACTGATTTTATCTCAATTTTCCACTATATTACTTATTTAAAGAGACTTCTGTGGTGTTCATTGTTCAAGTACTAAAAATTCCTAAGTTCTTTTAGAAATGTCTGATTAGGTTTATATCTTATTTTCACTTCAATTAGAGGATATGCTGTTTGTATTTTAGTGAATTACAAGTTATGCAACTTCTCTGAATTGCAGATATTTTTCAAAGCTCTTGGTGAGTAGAATACTCTCGATAATACACAACAAATTATCTTGAGAAGAATATATTGAGGTTAAATATACTTGATCTCATACTTCCACAAATGCATTATTGCCTCTCACGTGGCTTCAGTCAAACTGAATATTTATTAACTTCATAGAACTTAAATTAATAATTTGGACAAAAAAGTAATAAGTAATCAGATAAATATTTCAATAAAATTATAAGACTGGTTCACAGATTTTCTGATTTATCTTAACTATTAAAACATATAATTAATCAAGATTTGCATATAGCAAAGTTCTCCTTATTAGCATGAAGGAATTTTATCATAAGCACAAACATTTTATTTGTGGGTTTGTATGCTTGAAGTGACTTCAACGGTTATGAATGATGTCCAAATTATCATGCCAAAGAAATAAAAGTGTAAAAATAAATCAAAATAATTTCTGTCAATATAGTACAAGATTTTTCCTATAGTAGATTAACATTAGAATGGAACTGTGTGGGGGGTTGGGGTGTTAGTTTTTTCTTTTTCTTCTTTTTTCATCCTCTTTAGTTATGGAATTTTTTGTCCCATTTGTTGCGGGGGAACCTGATGGCCGATGCTTAAGTGTATTTGCAAGACAAAGGCTTGCCGGGCCAGGAAGGGAGACCAGAGAAGACACAGTTCAGTGCCGGGTTTTGCTTGGAAGAGGACAGGCCGGGTTCTTTTGCCTGCTGCTGCTGCTTCTGCTTGCCCCGCTGGGACCCATCTGATCCATCCCTGCACCAGGACTCCTGCGTTCCACCTTGGAGTTTCTTCTGTTCTCCTCAGAGCAGCCCGTCTGGAGCCATCTACAACTACAGACTGCCTACGGGGTTTGTGAAGCAAGGCCTTCCCCATCCCTCTTGCCGGCTCTGCCGCGGGGTGGGGGTGTCCCTGACCTTTTTTCTGTTTCTTTTTATCTGTAGTAGGTGCTGTTGTTAGTACCATAGTTATTGTTAATTTGTATCTTGTTATACTCATTAGTAAAGGACTGTTATCCCTCCCCATATCTTGCCTGAAGGCCGCTTAATTTCAGTAATTCGGAGGAAAGGGGGGGGGGTCCTGAGGGAGGGTTCTGCCTTCCCTAGCAGATACCTGTCTTCAACCCGAGACAAACTGGGAAGCAGATATTTGCTTTAATGATTGTAGTGGGTTGACTATGGCTGCATGCCAGGTGTATATCAAGATTCTCTATCACTCCTTTACTTGTCAGGATGGGGAGAGGATATAAAAAAACTCTCGGGGGTCAAGGAAAAGGGCAGTTTAACTAAACAAAAGCAAAGGCCAGACAGAGAAGTAAAGGAAAACAAAATATTTATTCTCTACTTCCCATCAACAGGTGATGTCAAGTCACTTCTTGAGAAGCAGAGCATGTGTGTGTAGCAGTCACTCTAGGAAACAAATGTCCTAATAACTAATGCCACCCCTATCCCACTCCCTCTCCCATTTCCCTCAGCTTTCATTGCTGAGCAGATGCCATAAAGTATGGAATATCCCTTTTTCCAGCTTGGGTCAGCTGTCCTGGCTGTGTCCCTTCCAAAGTGTGCTGGTGAGGGAAGAATGTTGGAGAGACAGCCTTAGTGCTGTGCCAGCACTGCTCAGCAGTAGCCAAATACTGGTGTGCTGTCCACACCTTTCCAACAGCTACAGGCCAAAGCTGTTAACAAAAATGAAATTGAGTGAAATTTGAAGACTGGGCATATGTTAACTGATTTACAGAATCAAAACTGCAGTTTTCTGAGCAAAAAATTAAGTCTGATTGCCATAAGAAAATTAACCACATTCATCATTATACGAAAGAATTCTTACTCATTTCATAATTCAGTTGAACAATTAGGTGGCTAGGCCAGTATAAATGTAGCCTTAATTAATGTAGTTACATAAAGTAAAGTAAAAGGGTACATTAATACGTCCTGGATTAGCAAACTAAATAAATATTTAACCTCACTAGTGAAGTTTCCTGACAAGTGCAGGAGAAGTACAGTAATTAAAGTAAAAGAGTGTCCTAGACTGTGGGGGGTTAGGGTGTTTTCCTTTTCTTTTCTTTTTCCTCCTCTTTACCTATGGAATTTTTTGTCCCATTTGTTTCAAGGGAACCGAACGGCCGATGCTTAAGTATATTTGCAAGACAAAGGCTTGCCGGGCCAGGAAAGGGGAGGAAAGAGAAAAGGGTTTTTCACCGCATTGCTTTTTGGAGGAGAGAGGACACTCAGAGCTGTGGTTGCTTGGAAAAGAACAGGCCAGTTTTTTTCCTGCTGCTGCTGCTTCTGCTTGCCCTGCTGAGACCCATCTAATCCATCCCTGCACCAGAACTCCTGCGTTCCATCTTGGAGCTTCTTCCATTCTCCTCAGAGTGGCCCGTCGGAGCCATCTACAACTACAGACTGCCTACGGGGTTTGTGAAGCAAGGCCTTCCCCATCCCTCTTGCCGGCTCTGCCGCGGGGTGGGGGTGTCCNGTCCCTGATCTTATTTTCTTTTTTCTTTGTAGTAGTTGTTATTGTTAATACCGTAGTTATTAATCATTTATATCTTATTATACTCA
>VXBU01001225.1:3601-16734 GCA_013400315.1 Bombycilla garrulus | reverse complement strand
TCTTTATGCATACTCTCTCACAATAGACCACTTTTCACATCTTTTAGAGGCGATAGGGAAAGCTGGGCTGTTTTGGACTTACTCAGACTAAACAAGGTATAAGCAAGTCACAATAAACTCTATAGATGGAGAAAGAAAGGATCGTTAGGATGTAAGTCATGTTGATAGATCCCCCTGGTCACTTGGATAGACTTCTGTTGATACCTCTTTTGTTGGTACTCTTACCTTCAAGAGAGAACACTCTTGACTAGGATAAGAAACCTCTCTTGCCTGTTGATGTGTCTCTTAAATGCTACAACTGAAATTGGACAATTGCAGCTGAGGCGATCAAAGATGATGCCACTAAAAGTAATAAAAATGACAGAATTGTAGAAATACAGTCTACTATATTTATCCAAATACTTATGTAAACTGAATAAAGCATACTCAGTTTAAGCTAGATAGTTTTTCTCAATTTTTAACAAGGATTTTTATGCTATTTTCATGCTATAGATGTCTCAGAAAAATTCCTTCAGCAGGGTAATACAGAAGCATTACAGTTAAGGAAAGTTAGGACAACTAAAATTAGGGCCAAGAGCAGCTAAAATTAATTAAGTGGGATGAATATGTTCTGTTAATTCTGAATATCCTTCTGAGGCTAAAAAATGCCTTTGATAATATGTAAAAAAACTCCAAACTCCTTAACAGCAGGTGTTAATGCATAATAAAATAATGTCTTTTAAATTTGTATTCAGTTGCTACAGTGTTAAAATGTAGATCAACTGACACTTTCTTTAATAATTTTTGTCTTAAATGGTACACTTGAGATATTTCTAAAATCAAAATGGGTATTTTTTGAAGTAAGTTTACAAGTCAGTCAGATAGATATAGCATCACTGGCCAGTCATTAATAGAATGGGTTTTGCTAGGTAATGCTCTTGTGTGCTGCATCAGCTGGCAAACGGTACCTTAATTTATTCCCATTTTGCCGAGGCCTTGAAATACAAGATGGTAACAACAAACACTGTCAGTTTATCAGGCTGAAGAATGTCCTGTATTCTTGATATTTTCTTGCTTCCTGCAGCTGAAAAAAACAGTATTAGTTCAAAAATGGCATTAATCAAATGCATCCACAATTATGATAGCAGAAGGATTGTGGTGTAGAAATGCAGAAAAAGAAAGGGAAGGGAAAGAAAAGGGAAAAAAATGTTACATATTCCCTATTGACAAATACATAGCTGTATACTATAAACATGTTTATTACACATATGTGCTATCTACTACTACATATGACTTTGTGGTTCATATGACATGTAGAAATGTATAACTGATATTTCATACATTGACCATAAAAGTAGAGAAATTTAAAGTCTCACAAAGTAACAGGCTTTAAATACTTTAGACAAAATAACGCTATCAAGAGTGGTTGTATTTATTTCTATTCTTATGCCTATAAATTATGTTTTCTCTTTGTTGAGCATATTCAGCTCTTCTTAATTTTATAAAGTAACACCCATTTTATTAAAATATTCTCCTCTTTGTAAAACAGATTCCAAAAATTTGGTGATGCTCACACAGAGATCAAAACTTAATGAATTTGTCCTATTGTGCAAGGGTAAGAAGCATCTCTCTCTGAAGGTAAGAAATTGTCCATTTTCTTTGTAATTTATGGGTGCTCTCTCTTACTATGAGACAATTTCCACCACAGACCTTTTCAAATTCACTTTACTTGCCACCTTCCATGTTTCATAACTTCTGAGTATGTCCCTTTATTCTTTCTTGGGAAATACGCAGAGAAGGTTATTGCAAAAATTTTTGGGTTGGGTAGTTGACCACTGACACTGGAAGACAGTCAAGGATGTTGTGCTCCAGTCTCAGTGGAGGAAGAAAGAGCTTCTTAGCCAGAGAATATGCAGGAAAATAAGAGGGGGATAAAAAGCAGGAATCTTGCCTTGGAAAGAGATTAATTTAATTTTCTTCCAATGAACCCACATCACAAGATAAGGAATGTGATGAAAAGAAAACACAGCTGAATATCCTGTTTTAAACATTTACCATCTGGTGTCTAAGCATTCCCATTTTCTCTGGTTTTGAGAAAGTTTGTTTCTGATAGAAAGAGAAGGCAAGGCTAGTCTTCTACAGTGAGGGATTATAACCATTGCTAAAATCTGTCAGAGGAAGAATCTTATGTTGCCATTTACCATCTAAAACAGAGCAAAGGTCCAAGAAGCTCTGTTTACACAGTTATGCTGAGATGAGGAATAACCCTTCATCTAATGTCAGCATGATGGTGCATGTAATGATGCATAATGGTGTAAAACACCAAATACTTCCTCAAAAAGTCTTGAATGTTTTTAATTTGTTTTTAACTCACAAATGACTCTAGATAAAATCTATTTCCTGAATTTTTCTAGGGAAACATATGTTGTAAGATACATAAATTTGATTTACACCATATTACTCACAGAAAGGAATTTTCCTTTCTGTCCCTGAAATAGCAAATATTTTAAAAGAATTTTTCTAGTTCAGAGGTTGCCTTTTCATGAATCAATTGCTTGAAGGGTGTTCCAAGAATTCGGGAGAAGAACTGAGTGTTGAGTCTTAATGGATTTTACTTTCCAATGAACTGTTTTAAGATTCCAGGCTATACCAGATCACCTTTTTTAACATAATTGAAAGAAGCCCTTATCTGAAGATGAAGCAAGACTTACTTGGTGTCTGCCAAAAATATAAAAACCTTGGAAAGGTCACGGACCCTTTTTTTTCCAGCACAATACAAATAACTTCCTTGATCTCAAGAGGGATTCTGGTATTGAATAGGACAAGGTTTTTATCTGGAATAAAGTTCTGGTATCCTGGTACAATATGGTTCAGTCAGGGCTGCATTTCCAAATAGAACTTGGGCATTCCATGATTTGAAGGACTGTGTTGAATATTTGCTTTTAACCCAATTAATTTTGCATTGCAAATGGTAAAGGAGGAATATACTAATGGAAGTCTGTCAAGAACTTATCAATTTATTAATTTTGATTATTTGAATGGAGTAATTAATTAATAAACTTTTTTTAAAAAGATAGTTTTCTTTAGAATTAATGCCATATTTGATAGGTTTAAAAAGAAAAATATGGAGGAAAAATGACCACATTAAATTACCAAATTAACAAATCTGTGTGTTATTAACACAGGTCTTAAAAGCATCCTGTTCACAGCCAGATTACTCTTCAGTGGAGAGATGTAATACAAAAACATGCCACCATGAAGATCCTGACTTTAAACAGGTATGCAATCATGATCCAACAAATAAAAACCTGTGTGTGAGACTGTGTGTGCGATACAGATGTGTAAAAAGGACAGCTAAATTCATCCTGTTATTTAATAAGTGACAAATTGCTTACTTTTCTTTCAGCTGATTTTTGTTATTTTTCTCAGAAAAAGGAAAATAAGATTTTTTTCCTTGACTTGTATTTATTACTACATCCTTCAATCTCCAGATAAAATATCTGACTTTCAATTAAAACATGAAAGGTGGATATGTTTCTTCTACTATTATGCTTATACAAAATGGAGGGAGATACAAGGCAGATTTTATCTGGTACAAATTCTTAGGCAAGACAGAGAAAACCTGGATGAGTGTATCAGCAGATCTAGAAGGCTCAAATTACAAAAGCTAGGATGAATCCATCAGTCAAACTTCTGGGAAGTAATAAAACTCAGTCATATTTTCAGACTGAATTTCTTATCATCAGATGACTACAAATCAGGTGTTTAATTGGTTATAAATCATTGTGGACAGAAAAACAGAAAGCTGGGTGGTTTCTTAACATGTTTTGGTGACAAAAGCTTGGTTTTGTTGGCTCTTCTCTAGGTAGAAATGATAAAACATAGTAGGCACAGGAAGGAAATTAGTTGCTCTTTGGGATACCTAAACTTTAGGTTAATAGACATTATAACCTAGAGAAAATGCAAAACTAAAGTAATGTAACCAATATATTTTTTTATTAGGATTGTAGCCATGTGGGTTTAGTATTCAACTGAAAAGATAATCTTTCCAATTTCAATAAGCAAAATTAGAGCTATCTGGACCCAGGGAGTTTCAGAACTTCATAAGAGGGACCGTGGAACCTGAAACCCTGAAATTCCCAGCCTAAAATTTATAAAATGCCAACCTTCCTCCTAAATCAGAAAGTATTGAATTACCCCTTCTGGTAAACTGAAGTCTATCTGAAATGGTTTTCAAAACATATGAGCTGCACTACTAATAGTTAATGAACAAATCTCCTGCATTCCGGGCCTGGAAAATCTAAGTGGGTCCTTCAGTTTAAGTTCTGCTGAGTTACTCCTCTGCCACTAATACTCCTTGGCTCCACACAGAGAGAGAGCAACAAAGCTTAGGAAATTGTTAATGCAACTTTTAGTCTCCTCCTTGTGTTCTGCTAGCTATCACAGTCATATTGAATCTTGCAAATCATATTTAATACATTTTTTATTTCATACCCTTTCTTTAACATAAAAATACATGCTTTTTCTGTGAAGCTGTTCACAGAGACTTAGTGTCTTTATGCCTGCAAGTTTTGGGAGCCATCTGGAGAGAGCTTTAACAATTGCAATATAGTTAAAATGAAAAATTCTTTCTGGGAGCCCATTCATTACTTAACAAAACAGATAGTGATCTGCTCATCATGGTTTCTTGCTGGAACCCTGAAATAGAATAAAAAATGTTACTCATTTGTTTAAGGAGAAATCAGAAATGTGCACTTGAACCACATGCAGCTGGGCAAAGAGAAAAAATCGTAGGTGACTCTGAATCATGATATTCTTAAGAAACTTTTTAAAATGAGTGTACAAATCAGTAAATAATTTCTAGTGTGGTGAATAATGCCTACATTGTCCTTAGGATGAGACCGTGTGGGTGTAGTGCACTGAGATGGAGAAATACTTCTCATGGGTAATGACAGAGTTATGCAGGGCTGAAATGTGATATTTAATCTGCTAGCTTTGAATAGCAAGTCTTAAAGAAAGGCATTTTACTTTTTTGTATTTGAGGAATGCCAGTAGAATTACCAGAAACATGAGAATCTGTGGAACCTATCGTTGTACCAGGAAGAGTCGTGTATAGCGTTGTAAACATTCATTTTGGTAACCAAGGCTCAGCAAAGCTATGCAAGGCTGCAATGAAGTATTTAATCTGCTAGCTTTGAATAGTAAATTTTAAAGACAGGTATTTTCCCTTTTTTCAATTTGAAGACTGCCAGTAGAATTATCAGAAACATGAGAATCTGTGGACCCTGTACCAGAAGGAGTACAATACTATATGTAAACATTCATTTCTGTAACCAAGGCTATTGAAACATGGTTCACATTCAATATTAATTGAAAAATATTTTATTACTTTTCATTAAAAATTAATTAGGCTGTAATAACAATAAAATAATTTTTTAAAATTACAGCAAGTAATAGTTTACAATAACATCTGATTCTGATTGGGATTAAGTCAGAAAGGCAATACAGGTGGCAACTAATATTTATTGCAATGCTACTGTGGTAGGAATGGAAAACTGCACTGCAGACACAGCTATGGACTCACACAGTTCACACAGTTCACACAGTGGCAGCATCCCAGCCAGAGCAGCAGTGGAGAAGCCAACCTCAGCAGTTCACTCAGGAGCATTTAATTAGAACTGTGATTATATTAACTCGATAATAGAGCACGCTTATCATAATGAACAATATCATAGAAGAAAATCGCACAACAGAATAATCTCAGAGCTACAGAACTGTATTTCCCTTCAGATCCTCCACTTAACAGGTTTTCCCAGGTCCCCCACCCCCTGTACATAATTCTCCCAGTAGGTAAGACAGCTCTCATTTCACCATTTGCATTAATTATGTGCAAATTTTTACTAATTCTCTTTTTTACTCTGCCAGAAGTATAGGAATTAGTGAGTATATAATAGTAATCAAAGAAGTACACATCTTCTTTAGTACGCATCTGTCATATCTCACTTCAGTGTAACTCCTGTTCTGGTTCAACCATAATATTTTGCTATTCTTGACCCATTACTACCCTCATACTTTTGCATATGTATTCTTTACCATCTTAACTTTTCTTAAGTACTAGTATCACTCAATTTTCCCTCTGTTTCAAATCTTCATGAATTAGTGCATTCGCTTAAAAGAATACTAAAAGATAGAATTCAACTATTTCAATTGCTGGATGTGGCTGCTTCTCTTCAAGTTGTTGTTCCTTGCTGGATAGTACAAGTTTATTCGGTGATTGTATCTGGACAGCATTTCCCAAAGTTATGACTGGAGTACCCCAGCCTGAGTGGACCTGAAGGACTGCGGCTGTAAAAGTTCTATTAAGAACTATAACAGTTTTTATTCCACAGTCCTCTCTATTTTACTGGGTAGTTTGATGAAGATAAATAAAAGAGAGATTATACCAAAGACTATGCAGTCATAAAAGACTTCATTAAGAGACTTTCTCTTTACTCCAGTTAAGGATGACAAAATAAACTCTTTAACAGGTAAAACCTTGTGAGGCCCACCAAGATACCTCAGTTCTGAAGTTTCGACCTCGTAAGTAGTGACAATGCCATGTTTCCTGTGCTTGTCAGCAGGTTGGCGGGGGCACAGGTTTTTTTGGCACCCAGAATGACGCTTGAGGTTTTGAATCAATCAAAAGTTGATTCACCTGTTGAAAAGCCAAGGAATGATCAGCGGACTTCCCTTACCCTTCAGTAGTCACGTTTGGCCAGTGTAGTAGTCTGATGGAGGGTGAAAGTGGATTGTTCTGGGCTGAAAAAAGTCATGCCACCATGCTGCTATATCAGAGTTCCTACACCTTCGGTGTGAATGAAAAGTGGCAAGTGAATGCTATAGCTGATATTGCCAAAACATTTTTCTTGATTACTTTGGCAGCAGCGTGCAGGCCAAAGTTTACTTTCAATGGAAGGTTGTCCAGTACATCTGGACTTACCTAGGGCTGGAAGCACAGCCATACCGTTTGTCAGGAGAGGACCAGCTGTGGTAAAAAAATACACTGAGGTGTGTTGCTCCAGCCAGCATCCAAGTCCCTGCCCAGATATGCATGCAGACATACTCCCTGCCAGTGGAGAGGGGAGAGAATATCTGAGAAACGACACCTCACTTTTCGAAATTCCAAAAGGTTTATTGAACCACAACAAGGGACTGAATAAGCAAAAAGGGACAGCGCTGGGTGCTTAGCTGAGGCACACTGCCCACACCCGAAATAATCCTTATATGTGCTATTGACAAGCCGACCCCCTGCTAAGCCAACCCTCCCACGCTCCTGCAGATGTCACTCTTCCCACTCAGCCCCTCTTTTGTCCCGTCTCTAGGAGGGAGTTCTTCTTGCTTCGACCTTCCCAGTGGTCAGAGATCAACTTTCAACATTACAAAACTTACATGTATAAACACCTTAAGAGAACTAAAGAGTTCCTGACAAAACTTCTTTTAACCTTATAATGTACATTTAACATTCACAAGAGCCCGCATCACACTACTCTTTTATTACAGAATAGCAAGAGCCAAAATAAAAACACTTTTAGTTAAGAAAGAAACTCAAAAGTAAAACATATAAAGGTCAGAAAAAAACCACAAGTGATGCATAATCTCACTCATCTCATCCCACAAGTAGACCAATGCCCAGCCAGTCTCTGAGCAGTAGTCTTCTCAGAAGCAGACATCCATCCCCTCAACATCCACATTCTCCATTTTCTACACCAGGCTTTATGATTGGCCATGACATCACATGACACAGAGTAACACTTTGGCCACTCTGGGACAGCTGTCGCAGCTGTGTTCCCTCCCAGTCTCTTGCCAATCCCAGCCTATGCACTGAGGCTGAATAGAAAGAGAGAGAAAGTCATGATGTTGCACACACACTGCACAGCAGCAGCCAAAATATTCACTGTTGTGTCAATCAGTCCTGTTTTAGCCAAAAACCAATAACTAATTTGTAATGCCTTCCAAGGTCCATAATTTCTCTGATGCAACTGAGGTGGCAGCTCAGCTTTACTAGTTTATCATCATTTTTTTGATACTTTATGATAAAGTACTTTACTAGTACTTATCATCATTGTCATCAGTGTACGACTCAGGTCTCTTTGATCACATGCTCATTTCATTGCTTTATCTGAGGCAAAATGTAGATTGCAGTGTGCCCATACTTCTTTGTGTAACGTATCATAACAACACAAGATGTTCTGCTTCAGCTGGCCTTCAAATCCATTCCTTTTTATCTTCTAGTTTCTTCTTGTGTTACGGTGTGGCACTTGAACCTAGCTTGGAGTAATGCTCACTGTGCCATATTCGATCTGACTTTATGTAATTTTGAGTCTATTTATTTTAAAACTTACATACTATTCTCTCACATCTTTTTCTGTAGATCACACCACTGACGTGTTTTCTTTAGCTTGTGAAGACAATATTTGTAGCATTTTTCTGACATGAGCATAGGTATTCTATTTTAAGTGCCTTGTGAATCACCTGTGGGATGTGAATAAAGGTATAATTTTTGTCATTAAATGTGAAACCTAAGGTGTAAATTGGTTCTTCTTTTAATGCAATGGAAAACAAATTATCAGGTTGTAACTAAATATAAGTAGCTTTTTTTCTTAGAACTTGCAGATTATCTTGACTGCTACTATAGAAACTGTCCTCAGGAAGAACTTTATGCAGCAGGATTCCACCACATTCTCCAGGCTTTCTTATCATCCTTTACAGGTTATAATAGAAAATCACCTCTGCCATGATTTCTTGTAAAATGTTTTGTTCTTTAATGATCTGCTGCATCTCCCAGCCCTAATGCTGTTTCATTATGCTTCTACTCTGAGTTCTTCTTCCTTCTCCCAGTCACATAATGTCATTCTCCAAATCATTCCCCTCTTACAGTTTTCCATCTAATTTTCCATCCTTTCATGCAGATACAGCAGGTATTTTTAAATTTCTGGATTTCAATCTGTTTTTGCAAGCGTACAATTTTTCCCTTACAAGATCCCATTGGAATCTCCTTTGCTCTAGCATGAGTTTCTGCATTGTTCGTATGAATCTCTCTCCTTGCTTCTACTGGCTTTCATTCACCATTCTTATTCCTTGTATATTTACCTTTTTACCATTCTGAGTCCCTAGAAGATATTTGTTTCCCAAAGACAAATATGCTTCAACTTTCTTAATAGTATTTTTAAAGCAGACTTTTTTGATGAAGCTGCAGATACATTGTTGTTACATTGATTTGAAGCTGCAGATGCAGTGTTGTTAAATGGACTTGATCAGGACAGAATGTTCTAGCTGCTTCCCACTATATCTTTGCTGGTAACAGAAGGTGTATCCTGGAGTTTTGGTGAGATACTCTGCAATAACTGCAGGACATTTTCTTTCCGTCTCTTATTGTCATATGGACAAGGAGAGGACACGTTGCTTCTTCTGTCAAAAGGTGGTTATTGCCAGCGCTGTAATCTCCAGCAAGCTGGTACCCTTAAATGTGCTCCTGCTTTTCCTCAAGATTTCAGTTTCCTTTTAGAGGTTCCCCTAAGCAATGATAATACATCAGACTAGTCAGAGTTATAGAACAGTCTCATGGGCAGAATAAGAGTGTTCAACGAGGTCACTCAAAAGGAAAGTTTAAATAATTTGATTAAGATAGGTTGAGTCTTTCCCAAAAGATAACATAAAATCTCTCCTCTCCGGCAGGAGGTTGAGCTGTTGCTCCAGAGATGGATTGTTTTAAAAAGTTCATTGGAAACTAAGGATATGCAGAAAAGCCATAGGTAATAGAAGAGTTGTTTAAGAGTAATTTCTACTGTAACATTCTAATTTTACTTCAAAAGAGGCAAGAAAAACTGTGGGTTGACATTTTATTGCTAGTAGGCATTAGATGAGAAAATAACCAGATGGAAAACCTAAGTTATTGTAATGACACTGAGGAAACTGGGCTGTTGTTCTCGAAAAGCAAAGGAATGCATCTGTTAGTCTGCTATTACTCAGTCCTTCAAAGGAGATGGGTATTCTTTTATTCACAGTTATCATTTAATCTATCCCAAAATAATTAGTTGTTGCCTAAGGTTTATTTAAAAATTGGTAAATGTGAGTCACTGGAGAAATATGCATAACAAGCATAAAATATAACAAACCAACAACATAAGTGAATTTTTGTCATATTTAGCATTATAGAATGGCATTAGAAATACAATGGTTTTTTTACTTTGTGTTTTTTCATAGCTGAGTGAAGATAATAACTTTTTCATCATGCATTACCAAGGAGATTCAGTGCAGTTCCAATGCTATGAAGACAGACGTTACTATCTGTGTGTAAACGACGACTCACTTGATATTCGCAAGTTGGAAAAAAAAGACCCCAACGACGACAAAAATTTTTACTTCAGGGTGTCATATTTACAGGAAAAGTAGCTTGTCTACCTTTCAGTGGCTTAAGTGCCCATACAGCTCCTAAGAAGATGAAGTTTGAGATCCACTAATTTCTGTTTGAGCTAAACTGTCACATTTTCATAATCTCTAAGTCACCAATATCCTTTATTTCTGTACATCCAATAGTAAAAGAGGAAGGCCAAGTTTGAAAAGCATATGATCTGATACTACCTACACAGGTATGTTTTTAAGGAAACAAAATGTTCTGGTGTGGGAAAATATACAGGGGATATTTCAAAAATGGCAACAATAAGGAACTTATATGAATATGATCATAAAATGTGCCATTAGTTCTCTATGTGGTAAACATTTTACTTGTTAAAAACTGTCTCTTATAAGCTCCCTGAATGTGACAAGAAAACTTTTAGAAATTGTTAAATGCATATGTGCATATCCTGACTGATTGACTTAGAGAAAGGGGTAGAAGTGGTGTCTTGAGTTTATCTGATAATAAGGGAAGATGCTGGAAGCTAGAAGATGTCTCTGCACCTGTGGCTCCAAGTCAGCCTGTACAGCCCATTATGCAATTTCAGCATCTCTCCAGCATGGCAGCTCTCTAGGAAAATGTACACAGAGCATCAGATGCAGGTGGAGAGAGGGAGACACATTGAACTGATGGGCCGTAACATATGCCTGCAAACACAGCAGAAAATTGTTCTGACATATTGGCTTCCACTTCTGAGTCATAGAGGGAAATGCAATCACGTGTTCATTTGCAAAGAAGAGTGCAGAACAGCATCAGAAAAATAATAATGTTCAAAATTACTGAATAAAAAACCACTAGGTGCTTATGTGGGGTACACTGGAGGAGCATAGGAGTACCTACCTTTGAGCAGCAGCGTCTGTCAGTGTCAAATGGAAGATGTAGACGCTTAAATGTCCATAGACCATACCCTGCAAAGCATAACCTATTTGAAATACATGAGAAAACAATCTGAAAGTTGTCAGGATCACTAGGTGTTAAAGATCTGGTTCTTCATTGCCCACTCTGATTTAGTAACAGTTTTCTGTGATGCAAGTAATTTGAGGTTATATGTGTATAAATAATAGACATGATGCACCTATGCCAAGAGACAGCTGCTTAGTTGCAACGAAACAGGCTACAAGATAACACAACACTTGCAGGAGTGGTGCTGTGTAAGTATAATAAACAGTGCGATCCCAAAATAGGAACCCTAACATCAGTCAGTTGATCACATCAATGCACATTGCACTGATGCAATTTTCTGCTGCAAACTAAGCTCCAAAGGTCTGTGAGGCCTTAAAAGATTTCACAGCTTGCTTGTTATATTCTTCAAATAGTGAAAATCTATATGTTGGTTATAATGGTCATTGAAGAGAGCTTTTAAGTATTTTCTAAATAATACTTACAAATGCTAGACTTACCAAGCATTCAATAAAATTAGCGTGAAGAAAAAAACCCCAAAACTCTAGATATCAATTTCATCATTTATTACACTAGAATCAAGTTAGTTCAGCACTACTTACGATGTTGCACAAGAAATAGATTCAGTCATGTAGTAAATACATTAATTTCACTATCTGATACACTAACACTTCATAGTCATACATTTATTATTGGTAGTGTAATCACCTCATTAAATTACAGAATGGGCTAGATGGTAAGTTGATGAAAAAATGACAAGTCACCATAAAGCTTGTACAAAGCATATTAGTGAAAACAGTACTGCTGATATCACCACAAATTTACCTCAGTTAAATTTTAATCCATTGTATAGTTAAAATTTACATTATGGTTATATGCAGAATTTTGTAATTTTTGTCATCTTATTTTTTTAAAGTACAAGAGAAAATAAGCCCTTATAGAAAACAGCAGTGGTAATTTTGTAAAATTTTGGGTTTGATATCCAAGATAGTAACAACATTTGACTTCTTTTCTCATAAAACACAGTAAAATCAGACAACTTTGTAACTCTAAATGTACATAGAAAAGCAAATTTTAAAATTCTCTATCCTAATCTTTGCTGGAGTCTTATTTTGATAATAAATTCTCTTCAAATGGACATTTTCCAATTCCCACTAATCTAAGTGTCTTGTGAGTGGCAGATAAGTTTTTATTATGTGAGGTGGAATAAATACATTTTATTTTAAAATAGAAAATGAAAGCCAGTTAGCCTTTTAGAAAAATTAAGTTTCTAACACTTTACAATAGAAAAAAATCCTATGTGTCTAACATTTGAATATGAAATGTAATTAGTATTACTGTTAAAACCAACAATTAAGTTCTTCAACTTTCAGTTAACAGATGTGGTAATTATTGAAGTAATAATATAGATATATTGCTCTTGTATTTCTGCCCTTCTAAAGCTGTGCTTTTTAAAAAGTGCATTTTTTTGCTTAGACCAGTGTAAAGCAAGTATTCCTCATATATAACTTCTGGTATTTTGACCATATTTGTTACTTTCTACAATGAAACCTGTGAGAAGAACTGCAATAATTGTAAAGCAGGTGGTCCTTCTCTGTGTTACATACACTCGCTTCATTATAGGGAGGCAAAAGAACTAGAATTTGGAATTAGAAATTTCATTTTTCTTGTTTCTATCTGGCATTTTCAGGGCCATATCTGCATGTGATGGTGTGCCCCCACTTCCCCCATTTCTGCTCCAGCAATGGCCACCACTGGTGTTTGTGGTGCATCTGGCTGATAGACACAATAGTTCAGGGCCACAACTCTTGCTCAGCAG
>VXBU01001208.1:0-92359 GCA_013400315.1 Bombycilla garrulus | reverse complement strand
CGTGACACCCTGCTAGTTAGGGTTTCCAGATGGTAGTCTGGTAGTCCAGATGAGGTGGTCTTGCTGAAGTGGTGATCCTGTAGAAAGGTCTGGTAGCTTTGTCCTCTGGAAACCAGCGGGTAAGGGCTGCTTGTTCTGTCCCAATCCCCTCATTATATCCAGGTGGGAATGCTTGGCTCCCCCCCTGGGCGCAGCATCTCACAATGGGATGATGTCATTGTATGAGTCATGTGGTGGGTCCTTAATTGCCCATTAAACAGGAAATGGCTCCTGGAGGGAGTTATCTATGACTCATGGGGCAAGGCATTGATGGCCCATTAGCAGGAGATAGTCCGGGGGAGGAGGTAAGGAAAAATACTACCCCTCCTGGTTTTAACAGTTCATGAAGATGGAGATAGAATACATACCTTCTGGCATATTTTTTTACATTGTAACCTAGGGCAATTTGGGATGCTTGTACTTTGGATTTATTTTTAAAACTTTTCAAGTTAATTAACTCCCCCCCTCCCCCCCTTTTTTTGTTCAAGCTCCTACGAGTGCTGGAAAGACTCTTGTCGCAGAATTGCTTATTTTGAAGCGAGTCCTGGAGACTCATAAGAAAGCTCTTCTCATTCTTCCCTTTGTGTCTGTGGCCAAGGAGAAGAAATGTTACCTGCAGGTAAGTAGCATTCAAGGATGGTAAATTTATGGGTAGTAGTTGTTGGGTCACATTTTTTAAACAGAAATGCAAAAGCATGGATTTTGGGGGGAAAAAAAAAACATTGTTGAGTTTTTTCAAAAATAAATTTTGGATAATTTAAAATTTGCTCTAAGTTGGAGAAAAAAATTGGAAAGTTTTTAGCAAAAAGGTAAACTTAGAAAAATTTTACGGAATTGGTTAAAACATTTTATTTCAGCTTTGACTTTTAAAGCATTGTTACTTACATTTATTAATCAATTTGATAATACACAAAATTTAAATGAAGTTTCTAGTGAAAGATCATGTTAGGAAAAGTACAAAGGGACAGTGTAAATGTTATCTTAAGTATAAATGTATATTTTAGCTTTCCTTGGGGTATTTCACCACAATTTTGTGCATTTGTTTTCACTTTGACTTTGCTAACCTTTTTTTTCTGCCAGAATATGGTTATGTCTTGACTTCCTTGCTGCAGCTATTTAAAAAATAAAATTGCAGTGGGAACACTCTTCAAGACAGAAATATTTTTTCTTGAAAGACTTCCATATCAAACATTATTGCCCTTAGGGAATGACAATGACTAAAACCAAATCCAAACCCAGCAGGCATTTTTGTTATAGTTTCTGGCATTTAAGACAGTTTGGTTGTTCATTAATTGAGATTATATCTTTACTTAACAAATTGCTAGAATTCCTACAAACTGAGTGCAAAAGCTACTTTGTAGTGATTGATAATGGAGCCACATATTTGCTTGAATCTTCTAAAACTGGCGGATTATCAGTGCTCTGTTGTGCTACTCCTGGCATGGGGTTTGGCCATAGCTGCACATATCTGAACAGAAAGGGTGACCTACCTGTGAGGTCCAAATATTTGTATCTTTTGTTAATGCTGTTTGGGATGTGTCAAAGCGTTGGCCCTGCACTAAGAAGACCTGGAAGAGAAGTTGTTGTTTCTTGGCTTTCAGTGTGAGATTTGTCATCACTGTGTTTGGAGTTCCATGTTTGGCTTTTGCCCAGGATTTCTCAAGAGGATTGTGTCTTTGTACATAAGCCACTGATATTATAAACTGTTGAACTATGTGTTCCCTAAGATTTTTAATATTAGATCTTCTTAGGCAAAGCAATGGTCCTCAACTTTTACTCTGTTATGTACACTGTTTTGCAATGTGTACTCTGTGGCTTCTGCTTTGGAAATAAAAAAATGACAGTGGGAAACAGAAGTGTCACTAACTGGCTGAGATATGGCTTTAATCTGATTAGTCGGCATTAAAAGTACTAGAAATTGTAGATGTAGAGTGCAGGCTTTTACGTGATTCCAGCAGGCATTGGTCAAAATTCAGAGTTGTAACCTTGGCGTGATGTTCTGTGTCCTTGGAAAACAGGCCCTGTTTCAGGAGGTGGATGTGAGAGTTGAAGGCTACATGGGGAGCATGGCTCCTGCTGGACATTTCTCTGCTCTGGATGTTGCTGTCTGCACCATTGAGAAAGCCAATGGACTAATCAATAGGCTCATAGAAGAAAGCAAAATGGACTCACTTGGTAAAATACTATGGTGTGACCATTGTGGGGTTTACATATTCTGAGTACATGTGTGAAATCATGGGATACTTCGAATTTTCTGAATTCTGTATGTGACAGACGTAACATATAGGAATACGCATCAGTTTTCTTCTTCCAGAGAACCTCTTATTTGGGTTTGGATCCAAATCTTATTTGGATTTAGGAGGGCAGTCAGCACTGTTCCATTTAGCTCAGCAATTGGGATGAATAGGTAGAAGCTGCAGGCTTTAGTATGTCTCAAATGGACAGCAAGCAGTATTTAACAATGATTCCCATAGCTAGGAACTGTTCATTAATTAATAAAACCAAATTCAAGTTCTGAGATATGTTTGAGTTCGTATGTATTATGTTTGTTTGTTTTAGACAGAGATTGTGGAATCTAAGATCTGTCTTCATTTAGCTTGAGGATGAGAAGGAATTACATTCTATGCTCATCTGGATCCAGATAAACGGAATGTGAATACATAGTGCTCCTCTGGGTAGGCATGGTGACTGAGAGGGCTGTGCCATGCATTTCTGTCTTGTTTTTTCAAAAACTCTGTCCTTGTAACATTGGCTTCTGGATCACTGTGGCCCTGATGGCCATTAGATAATGAAAGTATTCATTAAGTATTGGGGATGAGATAAAACCTGAAGAAGCCCATTGTTTCCATGTACACTTGGAGAGAGATGTGCTTTCCTAGTCCAATCAGAAGTTTTTTATTCTCTTTTTTTTATTCTGCTCAATAAAGTTAAACCCAGTTATGTTTTATACAGTAATATTTCCCATCTTTGCTCTGTCCTGTGACATAGCTGGTTGCTATTTTAAAAATATAAAATTTGCAAAAATAGATGAGTATTGAACTGCTCTGAGATCTCCACCTTTGAAACTGCTGGTCTGTGTGCATCTGGTATCATAATATTCTGCTTCATTGTGTGCCAGAAGAGCTTTTTAGAAAGAAAATGGTAAATAAAACCTTGCAGTTTTTTTCAAAGTGTGAGATCATGGGATAACACACTCACACCTGGATCTGTAGGGGCTGAATCACCATGAATACTTTAGAGACTGCCAGTGGGCTGGAAGATGAGTGGGTGACTGTTGTGCAGCATTTTAAGCTCATTCAAATGAAGGCTTCTGCAGTCTAGCTTGATTCTTGAACATATATCTTCATTCCTTCACTTGGAAGAAAGCCTGTTATTTATTTCAATATATGGCTACGTGGTTTAAGTTTTTTTGCTTGTTTGAACTAGGGTTAGTTTGATTCTATGTCACCACACTGTACAAGCTGTACTGCCAGCACAAGACAGACAGTGGGGTCAGGATAAGCAACTTTATGTTGGCTTGTATGCCTTGGAAGCATACTCAGTATATTAAAATGTATTGTTTAATGATATAATCTTTCAGAAGCTAGAGATACGCCAGATCCCTCTGGTTGGAACCTCCATTTCATCCCTACGTGTTGTTGTGCTTTTGAAGATGAATGTACTTGAAAAAAGTCATTTAAATATAAGCAGCCAAGTGACTACAAGATTTGAGTTTGAATATGTGTTCTCAATACCAATGCCTCCTTAAAGCATCACGTTTTTCTTTCACCATTTGAAAACACCTCTGCTGCAAACCTCCATTTCCCTTATGTCCCAATATGGCCATATAACAGAAATAAGGGTAATTTTTTTTCTTTATATGCTTCTCTGATATTAAATTTGATTTTAAAAAGTCATCTTTATGTTAGAAATAGACAAGTTTTCTGTTTGGAGATAAATTTTCATAAAAACTGTAAAGTATGGGTATGAACTGAAAATGCCAGTTTAGCTGTCACCCAAAGCAAGCTTGTCTGAAACTGCAAGATTGTACCTTGTCTTCTAATTAATTCTAAATTTAGACCAGTTTGTAACAAGGGTGTTTTATCTTTTGAGATGAGTTATTGGGAGATGACTGCAATCCTGGCTGGATTCCATCTCGAACTTGAGCTGTTCCTTTTCTTGATGTCAACCCCATGCTGATAGCTCACGTTGCCTTTGGAAATTGTTGAGAGAAACTCAAATCTTCTGCCTACCAGAGCTCTCTTTGCTGTATGAAGCAGTTAAAAGCAATGTTGTGTTGCTAATTATTATGTAACATGTCAGTTTAGAACATCCAGGTTCATGCGAGATGATATTCCTCTTGACACTGATGCTAAAGAAATTTTTAGGAAAACGATTAGAGAAGAATCTGCTGCTTTCTCAGTGTGTCAGCTGGGAATGGATTTGTAATGTGCTGTTGTGATAGTTATTTCTTAATTTAAACTTGAAGTTAAAATGTTACTAGTTTAATTATATTAAAAAAAATCTCAAGTCCTCCCTGATTTTCATTCAGAACTTTTTATTTTTAAACAAGATGGGGAATTAAAACAACCTAGTTATTCTGCAGTAAACATTCCTGGTAGCTCTCAGGTACTTTTTAGTTGTTTTTTTCCAGCTGTCTTCTAGGGATGTGCCTAATTTGCAGACTGAAATAGCAGACTGAGTCTAGCCTCATTTTCAGTATGTGTGTAGTGTGATGAAGGATTGAAGTGACTTGTATGGATTTTACTTTGGTAGGTATCTGATTAAACTGCACTGTCTCAGCTCTGGAAGAGTTCAGATGGATTGTTGTATGGAAGCAGGAAGATGCTTTTTCTAGTAGCTGAACAAATACGTATTTGGTGACCAGTGAATTGCCATTTTTTACCAGCAAGCACAGAATAGAGGGAGTACAGGAAGACAGAGGAGCTGGATGGGTGGGAGTTTGTAAAAGAGGCTGATGAAGCAGTGCAGCACTCCTTTTCTTAAGTGGTTTGAAAGAGAAGGAGGGAGAAAACAGATGGAGAGAGAAGGAACATATGTAGGAAGGAGAGAAAAAAAAAGAGAAGGAAAAATAGCATTGAGACAGATAATATAAGGTCACATTTGCCCTTAAGCTCGTGCTATTTTAGCCATACAGAAAGATATTACATAGCTGCGCCAAAGAGGAAAAAAAATTCCACAGCAGCAGAGTTAATGAAGCATGGTGTCCTCTGTGCCCTGATTTTTTTGTTTAACCTTCCTTTACACTACTCCATATCCCTGGGCCAGAAAGGGTATATACTGCTGCTGGGATGTGTGCAAGAGGTGCACTGGGTGCCTGAGTAGTAGTGGCTCTGTTTTCTCCTCAGGGAACACCCTAGTTTGGTCTGTTGTCTCCAGCTGCTGATATTCAGAAGCCTTCTTAGACATTACTCTTTTAGATATTTCTACACACGTTAAAAATTCGATGGAGGTAGTTATTAGATTAAAAAGTCATTTGCAGGAGGTAGGAGGGCAACAAAGCTGTCACATAAGGATTTTTTTTCATTAGAAAGCCAAAGCTAAATAGTAGAGCTTGTTCAGGTTTGGTTAATGAAGAGCAGTTTAATAGGAAGCAGACTCTGCCAGTGTAATTACATCTGCTCTTGTTTTTGTTTTTCTTTCTGACATTACTGCATTAGTAAAAACTAATATTTTTAACTAAGACAGTGATGTAAACAAAATTCTTGACTAGCTCATTTGGGTGCTGGAATTTTCCTTTCCAGATACTCTGAAGCCTGCGGGTTTTTACTTTCAAGGAGGTTACAGTATAGATGCTGCAATACTGTTTTTTGTGGTGTCTAGACTAACAGCTCAACCTACTTATTTTTGTTTTTTAAAAGCTGATTGTGTGTGTGTATGTGTGGTTGTGGTGGCTGTGAAATGTCATGACATCAGTCATGATTTGTCTCAGTGACAGAAGAAGCCGTTGTGGTGTTGGTAAGCATAGATAGATTTGTGAATATAAATTTCAGTTCATCCTGTGGAATGTGAAAGGTTCAAGACTATTTGTTCTTAGTTTGGAGGTTTGTCAAATATGACCTGGGTGCTTTTCTTTATCAGGAGTGGTGGTTGTGGATGAGTTGCACATGCTGGGAGACTCTCATCGAGGATATCTGCTGGAACTCCTCCTGACCAAAGTGCGATATATTACGGAGAAGGTAGCAAAAAGGTGAGTCGACTGAGATGTTTGTCTTTTAATGCTAAATAATTGATGACTCTAAACAATTTGTTCTCTGTGTGAATGGAAATTTGGGTTAGCTCCAAGGTTTTTATGAGAGCGATGACCTAGGCTATTTTGTTTGTTAAGATCTCATCATAGTATTTTTCAGGGACCTGCTGTTGTAGTTAAACCCTCTTTTCCTCATGGTTTTCAATTTGTTTGTTACCATGGGATTTATCCTCTTAGGAAAAGAAGTAAAGCTGAAGCTTTCATTTACTTCTTTAGCCTATTTTTTTTTAAACTTTGGATTTTTTAAAACAGTTTTGCTGGCAGATTTGCCCTGCCTAATTTTTTAGTGCTTCATGGAATGGTGTAATTATCCTACTGGGGTGCTGTGATCTGGTGGAAGAGTGGGCATGCTGTTAACTTGTGCATGGTGAATTGATGAGAAGGCTTAGAGAATATGTCAGTAGTCTGCTTAGTTAGCGCTGCTCAGTGTAAGCTATGCTTTTGCTTATAACATATGATAGCCTAGTGGTTGCATGTTTTCTTGCCTTTAGCACTATTGATTTGACTCTGGGGAATAGATAAGATGTTTGAGAAGACCTCTAGAAGCTTTTAAGAATTCAGTATATAGATCCTCAGCACCAAACTGTCTAGCTGCTCCATAGTGCCCAAACACAGAAAAAAGGAAATGGTGGAGGTGGTGTAACCTTCTTAATCTTTATTGGTGGTGCTGAGAGAAGAGTCAAAATCAACCATTTCCTTAGCACAAAATGTCAGATTTTGCCTGTTTTCTCTGCTGCTTCTGTCTTGTGGGTTATACCAGTGCTGGGCTAAGCAGAGACCATCTGTTTAGTACTGGGAGAGCTGCCACTTCTATACTGTGTCTCCACTGGACATTTCATCCAGTATTTCCCATCATGGTTTCCAGGAGCCAGCAGTGTTCTTGGTCTAATCACATTTGACTTCTCATATTCTCCCCATAAATCCTGGAAGCTAGTACACTATGGGCAGTGTGAGTGACTTTGCCACTCTTGGTTTATCAGGTAGCTGAAGCATAGGTGCAGGCCCACCCTCTGCTTTACTCCCTTGCATTGAGGAAGCAGGAAGGAGAAAAAACTTGCCAGGGGAAAAAGTAGAGGTGCATCAAGGAATTTTTCTGGGAAGACACAGTGTTTCAACCTTCACCATGGAGGCATATTAGGGCCCAGATTCTCCATCTCTCTGTCTGGATCAAGGTGACAGTGGTACCCTGTACCACTTCCTGACATGAATGAAGTGGCTGCTATTTTTATTTTGGAATCTACTGGATTCCTGGAGCTGAAGGCCACATTTTCCCTCAAATGTCCTTCTAAGTCTGTGTTTTCGGGTTTTTTTCTCTCTGCGATTTAAAGAGCTTATATAAAGTCTTTAAACACTGTCCAGTCTGGCCAGTTACGAGAATGATCAGTGCCTGTCCCACTGAAGTACAAGCTGTGTCTTCATAGCAAGAAAATGTTCTCAGATGGCTATTGCCTGTGTGGCTGTCCATGCTTCTCCACAAGGCTTTTCCAGACTTGGCCAAAATTCTGCAACAGAGTTTTCTCCTCCTTAGTTAAATAGTGTGTTGTAGAGCTCAAACTTTTTTAATCCCTGGAGGCCAAAAGTTGCTTTAGGGAGGAAAAGGTCCAAAGTTCCTGTAGGGACAAAAGTCTGTAACCTTGATGGTGAAGCTGTACTAGCAAATGCTTAAAGAGCTTGGATAACAGAGAGTCTGCCTCTCCTCAACTTCCTTATTTCTGTCTCATCAATGACTGGCCTTTTATGCTACAGCTTGTGGGTAATCTTGTTTTCTCTGTCTTGTCTTTGCAAGGATAACCAGGGTCTTCTAAGAATATTCAGGTTATTTCTGAGCTAACAGTGATTTGTCAGATCTTTTAATTTTTTTTAAGTCTCGATTTATGTCTCAGTGCAATGCAAATGAGTACTTTTCAAACACAAGCTTAGAAGCATTAAGAAACCCTATTATATGGATGTAAATGCTTGAATTAAAATCTAAATTTGGGTATCTAAATTAACAGTTTGTGTTGTCAGGTTTGTTAGGAGTCCATTACTTCTCACTGCCTTTAGTGAAAGCTGCTGTTCAGCATTTTAGGAACAGAAGCTACCTGTTTCTTTGCTGCACTTAGGGCCTTGGTTCCCAGATGTAGGAAGACATTAGTCCTATATAATTTGTCCTGAAATGGAAACAAATAGAAGTGTTTTAATTAAGGTATTTAAGCTTAGAAAGATTGCAGTGGAGATTGAGCCATTCCTTTATTTCCATGTTTTTGTTAGTGGCAAGGGACTAGTTGATTTTTGTATTTATTTTCAGTCTCTCCAAATATGCAGTCAATTTATAGCTGTTGGTTACCTAAAGAAGGTAAAGGTTTAGGTTAAGATTGATTAAAAGCTGATTAATCATGTTATCAGTGCATAACCTGATGTGTTTTCTAAGAGTAGAGTATGGCTTCTTTCTTTGTCAAGAAGCTGAAAAATTAGTTTTGCATTTGAGGGGCTGGAAGGAAGTAGATCAAACTGTTTTTTTCTGAATTCCATTTTCCAGAACAGTAGCCCGTGTTGTCACTAACTTTCATTTTCTTTTAACCCCTTCCAGACACACAAAGAGAACCAGTCCTGGTTTTGGTGGGATACAGATAGTAGGCATGAGTGCTACCCTCCCTAACCTGGGGCTCCTGGCCTCATGGTTAGATGCAGAGCTGTACTGTACAGATTTCCGCCCTGTGCCCCTCAAGGAGTGGGTGAAAATTGGCAGCAACATATATGACTCCTCCATGAATTTAGTGCAAGAATTCCAGCCCAAGCTGCAACTGAAGGTAACAAAACTCTGAGCAGTGGCTTTATGATAATGCCTTTCATAGTGTTAAACTTAAAAAGACAGCTCTTGGTATGTTTTTTATTTTTTTCCAAACAAATGACATTTAATACTCCATTGTGTACTTCATAGATTCATGCTCAAACTGAGAATAAAATTGGTATTTTTGTCTTCTCCTGACTTAAACAAAAAAACCTCAAAATACGCACTCATCAAGGTCTTGAAAATTCTTGAATCTGACTTGAAGACAAAGTTGACTTTGCAGTTATGTTGTTTCTGAGTACTTGACAGATATAAAGAGTTTGATTCTCTCCTTTCCCGCCACTCTGTGTTGTGTCTGGAAATCTACTTCCCTATCATAAATACAGGTAAGTATTTCCTGCTTAGGCCAAGGAATTTGCATTCCTAACTGGGAGAAAGTATTTGTAATAAAATCTGGTATTGAACTTCTTTATGTTAAACTGCTAAATGATCTAATTTTGACACTGATTAGAAGGCAGATGTCCATCCTAATTCTTGTGATTCTGTTTTCAGTAGTTAGTGCTTTTGCATGCTTGAAAAGGATGTGGAAAGTTAGGGGTAACATACTATAATGATTTCAGAGAACCAGACGGGTAGGTGTGGGAAATTTGAGCTCTCTACTTGTAGGTCTTTTTCTGTGGAGTCTTTGAAGAGTGTATTCTCTCTCCAGTCCTTTCAACTGCTCTGTGTAATACTGGTGTAGTAGTTGGGCAATATGGGCTGAACAGCAGCAATATTTTGGAATGTTTTGCACTCTGTTCTTGCTGTGCATAGACATTCTCTTGTCAGTAGCATGGTAGCACAGCAAAGTAAAAGTATCCTGGAAACAAAAGGAAAAGTTTTTCACTAGAGCATTTGGAAGTTAGCTTTTATGTGGTCATATTGAGCAGGTGATATTGCATGTGGATATTTTTGAGATCGCTGCTTTGGATAGTTATTAAATTAAGCGAGAGAAATCACTAAACTAGGCTTATGACTCAACAGTTTAAAGGAGTTGGCTTTTTTTTATAAGACTGGGGGATCTTGGCTTGAAATCTATCACTGGACCTTCAGACTTTTGTGTCTCAGACTGGAAGGGAACTTGATAACTTCACCACTTCAGCTGAATTTGGCTGAATCTTTGTGGAGAAGTTCCTGTTATTGCTCCACTGTTTTCATTCGCATTTTAGTGCTTTTTATTTCTTGCTTTATGCCTACATTTTTCTCTTTCTCCTTTAGCCTGCTTGCCACAAGAGAATCTGGCATAGCCAAGCATAACAGATCAGTTGCAGGGACTCTCTTAGGATCTTAAAACCAAAACAGCAAGCTGTAAACAGTGTGTTTCTGCATGAACATCTATGTAACTATCCCTAAAAGCCTTCCACTGTGCTCTGAACACTTGCAGTCTTTGGTCAGCAGTGCTTGCTGAGTGCATCTTATTGGGGATGCTTAGACTGCTATATGTCATGCTTTTAGTTAAGACATTCAAGTTGACAAATAATCCCTAGTTAAAATAGAGGGGTTTTCTGTCAGGGCTCCTCTTAGTTCTTCCTCACTGCTTATAGCCATGATGTGGAGGTTGCAGTGATTTATTTGTGCACTGTGTGGCCTTCATTCAGAAAAAGATTTCTGAAAGCAAGATGTAAAACATTATGTGTATTCATGGGTAGGTCTAGAACTGCCCCCAACTTCGTGGTCATACTAGTGCTTGGACTTCATAAAGCAAGACAGAAACTAAGTTAACAGTGCTCCGTGTTCTTTGTTTGCTTCTCTTTCTGACCGGAAGTAGAAGATTCCTACTGGGATACAGAAGAAGGACAGCATTCACAAACCTCATTCAATCTGAGAGTGCACTGAAAATATTTTATCTCATTTCAGGGAGACGAAGACCATATTGTAAGCCTGTGTTATGAGACTGTTTGTGATGGCCATTCAGTCCTGCTCTTCTGTCCGTCTAAGAACTGGTGTGAGAAGCTGGCAGACATCATTGCCCGGGAGTTCTACAGTTTGCAACAAACTGAGAGTAAGAGAAAAGTACTTAATAGAAGACTACAGTATGCATAGTGCCTTTAATGAAAGTTAATTTTAGTAGGAACTATAAAAATACTTTCTCTCTCAAGGTTCTGCAAAATACTCAGCCCTTGCCCCAGTTGTTGTGGACAGAGAAGGGATCAGTGAGGTCCTGGATCAGTTAAAGCATTCAATTTCAGGCCTGGATTCTGTGCTCCAGCGTACTTTGCCATGGGGAGTGGCATTTCATCATGCAGGTATTCCTGAATATCTTGGTCTTGAATTCAGTGATGGTTAAGTCATAGGGTTATTTTTGCTGCAGGTATCGGCAATTTACCAGGTGCTTTTTTAAGTGTTTTATAGCTTATGACTAAATAAGCTTTGAGAATCCCACAGTTAAAGGAAAATTTGAAATTTTTTTTTTTGTGGCCAAAGACTTTAATTCACAAATTGTTTTGGCAAATGTTCTCTCTGTTGTGTTGGATAACAGCAACTTCTGGAATACAACTTACCTGGTCTTTTCTTTGTGAAATGCCTGAAAACTGATTTGCAGCTCCAGCATTTTAAGGTTGTTCCTAAAGCTGCCGGAGTATTTCAGAGCAATTTTCCTCAGCTTAATATTGAAATAAATGAGTAAATAGAGGCAGTATAACAATAAAAATAAAAGGAGCGTGTGTTGTGAACACTTCTGCTTGGATTTTTCATTTCTTTCTTAGGTAGGTAATAGAGTATGTCACCTGTTGATTCACTGAGAGAAAAGATTGACTGGGAGAGACAACAGTAGTTATGGCATTAATTATGTAGGAGGAATAATTCCAAATGCTTATAGAATCTGTATTTATTATAAAATTGGCGTGGAGCCCTGATGATAATGAAGGAAGATACATACTGACTTGTAATTGGAATAATGAAGAAGAAGTCCAGGGTCAGGATGGCAGATGAGTAATCCTAGTTCCCTACTGTTTTCTCATTTTTATTTTATTTCTTTATGTATTTACTTACATCACTTGTAAATACATCGAGTCCAACCCATCCACTAACACCTCAACTAGACCATGGTACCAAGTGCCATATCCAGTCTTTTTTAAACACATCCAGGGATGGTGACTCCACCACCTGCCCGGGCAGACCATTCCAGAACTTTATCATTCTTCTCATGAAAAACATTTTCCTAATATCCAACCTAATTTTCCCTTGACGCAACTTGAGACTGTGTCCTCTCGTTTTGTCAGCTGCTGCCTGGTGAAAGAGCCCACCTGGCTACAACCACCCATTAGGGAGTTGTAGAGTGATAAGGTCACCTCTGAGTCTCCTTATCTCCAGGCTAAACAACCCCAGCTCCCTGAGTCATTCCTCATAGGGCTTGTGTTCCAAGCCCCTCACCTTTGCCTCCTCTGGACGCGCTCAAGGGTCTCAATGTCCTTCCTAAGCTNCTCTCTGGGCCTGGCCCTCCAGCCAGTTTCTAACCCACCAAAGAGTGCCCCTGTCCAAGCTGTGGGCTGGCAGCTTTTCCAGGAGTGTGCTGTGAGAGACTGTCAAAGGCCTGTAGCTGAAGTCCAGGTATACAACATTCACAGCCTTTCCTGCA
Organism: Bombycilla garrulus; assembly: GCA_013400315.1. Classification (NCBI taxonomy): domain Eukaryota; kingdom Metazoa; phylum Chordata; class Aves; order Passeriformes; family Bombycillidae; genus Bombycilla; species Bombycilla garrulus. Next base: position 79,684 of record VXBU01001208.1, on the reverse strand, counting down.
TCCAACAGGCAGGTCACTTGGCCATAAAAGGAGATCAGGTTGGTCAAACATGACCTATCCCTCCTAAACCCATGCTGGCTGGGTTTGATACCCTGGCCATCCTGTAAGTACTGTGTGATGGCACTCAGCGTAAACTGTTCCAATACCTTAACAGTTAATTTTTTCAAAAAATCCAAAATTTTGCCAACAGCACCAACTCTTGAGCCACTTGTTAATGATTGAGTTCTCCTATTCCTTTCACCGTTTATCGCAGCCACCAAGGGGACTGAGGAAAAGACTACCTGTGTCCCTGTCCTATCAACCACTTGGCTGACCCAGTGCCCTAAAGTCCCTTTTAATTGCCCCGACACTCTTCTTTTTAATCTCATCACTGCCAGCCTGGAGTATCAGCAGCGGGTAATAATCTGCAAATTGGATCAGTCTGGGGAGTCTCTCAGTGATACCCTGTAACCACACCCCAGGAAGGCAGCGCACCTCCCTGTGGGATGGGTTCGGTCGACATATGAGACCCTCTGTTCCCTCAGAAGGGGAACTACTACTACTACTACTAGTACGATTACCCTTCTTTTCTTTTTGATGTAAGAGGTGGTGATCCGTCTGACAGACTAATCATAATGGGGAGGCTCACTGGGCAGATAATTTTCTTCTAAATCATCTGGCTGACTCTCTAGATCCAGGGCCTCATACCTATTCTGAAGTGGCACCTGGCTAGGGGGGTGGAGGTTGAGAGGAATTTTTATTATTACCTCCCTGAGCAGGGATCCATTTCCACTCCCCCTCATGTACCAGGTGCCCTTCTGCTGCCAGACAGTGGGAGGCATAGGAGTTCTCTGACTCTTGCTGGACTTCCCTCAAAGATGGAAGGGCTGAACTCCACCAGTTTATTTCCCTTTCACTTTCCCTGATACTTCTTAATCTTTCAACTTCTTCCTTAAGCTCAGCCACCAGTGAAAGGAGATCGTTCACCTGTTCACACAGCAGGCAGTCTTCCTCCACAGTGCCCCCTGAAACCCCTGATAAGCTCAGACACTCTAGACAGGCCTGGTCTGTACAGACACATCCTTTTTTGAGGGTTCAACTTGATTATGTATACTTGTACTAACTGCAGTTTTTGATCATGTAAAAGCCATTACTAACAGAAACCGTAAAACCAGCCAGCCAACAGAAACACTGCAGACAAGACACAGCAAATCTTACAAGCAAAAAAAAAACCAAACCAAAAAAAACCCCAGCACCACACCCCCAGAGACGTGCCACACCCCTGTTTGCCCACTCCTGTTTGCTGTGCTCCTGTCAGTTGAACAATAAAAACTTAATGGTGAAATTTTGCTTCACTTACTGGTCAGAACTTAACTAAGGTAGTGTTGCAAGTCTTATTCCTAACACCGAATGGTGAACGTTTATTAGGTTTGTTCTTCACTTGCTGGACAGCAATATTTTTAGCTCTTAAATTCAGTCTCACCATCACAAGGGTCACTAAAAGCCACGTCTGCTCAGGTCTGACTTTTGATGAGCGGGACATCATCGAGGGAGCCTTTCGGCAGGGCTTGGTCCGAGTCCTGGCAGCGACGTCCACGCTCTCATCGGGAGTGAACCTGCCGGCGCGCCGCGTCATCATCCGGACACCCACCTTCGGTGGCCAACTGCTGGACATCCTCACCTACAAGCAGATGGCTGGAAGGGCTGGCAGGAAAGGGGTAGACACAGAGGGTAAGCAGAGTCTTTATTGACATTCAGTAGGAGAGGTTTTAACCTGATTAAATCCAGGGCAGTGCTTCACAATTAGAGACGAATCGTGATGAATTCTTTTGGTATTCTGTATGATTAGGTTAATCAAGATGAATTTGTTTGGTATTAATTTGTTTAATATTAATGGAGTAGAAGTTGTAATTCCCAGGGGATTGTTTTCACTGCCTGAGGCTGACTTTGGTATTTATGTGTCAGTTACTTCAGGAACAGGCTATTTTCTCCTTTGAATTCTTGTTAGCTTCTAAGGCTGTGTTGTTCATTTGCTTTAATTCTGTGGTCCATGGTCAGTTGACTGAAGTGTTTAGAGTTTCAGTGAGAAAATTTGCAGTAAACTGTCATCGGACAGGCCTAAAATGTAAGAAATGCATTTAAAGTCTACAACTCTAATGATGATTTAGATTTATTAAACTTCTGCTAAACTTAACCATCAGTTTTATGGATCTTTAAAGTAGTAATGCAACAGAGACAGGGAAATAGGAACAGTAGTTCACAGATAATATGGCACCTTCTTGCATACAATGGCACTGATTGATGTTCAACAAAAGAATCCTGCCTGTTATTTTAATTTGCAATGGAAATTTATCTTTGTGGATGATGTTTGCAAAAAGCTGCATTAGACATGTATTAACAGAGTAGAAAATAAGAAGTTCAACAGATGCGTGAAGTGGGATTTGCTCTCCTGGTTGTTTGATTGGTGCTTGCTGGAGCCCTATGTAAGCAGACTGTTCTTACATTTAGCTTTCTATTTTTGCCTGAGTAGCATAGCAACAGAGCATTTTGCGACCTATATCTCTGCAAGCTCTCCCTATGCATTCAAGGAAAGGGCAGCTGCATGCTGGATTTCAAAATTTTCCAGACTTTCTCATTTAATTGTAGCCTGGCAGGTGTAAAATTACATTATTTCGTGAAGTTTCTTCTTTTTCTCCTTCAAGTTACAATAATTAGTACCCTTTTTGACAGTTCTGGTGTGACTGTGTTGTGCACAGTAAGCAGTTGATTTTATGCTGATGAGCTTCATGAATGTACCATTTTTTTCCACTCCACGGAGTGTTTTGGATGAGAACATAAAGCTATGTTGCCAGCTGCTACTCTGTCACAGAGTAGGGAGACTGGAGAACAGAAACTTCAGCTGAAAAAAAGGCCTTATGTGGATATGAAATTTAGCTTACAGACAGAAGATAAATGCTGTTGAGTTGAATTCCTCCTTCTCTCCCAACATTGTAGTTTTGAATTGTCTTATATTTTGATTTTTTAATTTATTTTTTTGATTTGATGTGTGATAGTTGTGCATTAATTTATTTTTTTTTGTAAGGAAGGAAAGGAATTAGTGATATAAATAATCCCCTGTAAGTTCCTTTGCAGCTTTCTTTAGACCTGACAAAAAAAAAAAGTCAGTGACTAAGTTTAAATATTGACTCATTGTTAGACCAATGAAAAGTTAGAGTATGCCTTTGTGAACACACATGTAAAGACAAAAGCTCCGGGAAGGCCTCTTTTCTTCTCCCGGCTCTCGCAGGTAAGAGGGGCTGGCAGGCCCAGGCCTGCTCCTAGCATGGCCTGAGGGGCTGGCAGGGACAGGGCTGGGCCCCTCTGCCTGGGCCTGTGCCAGCTGGGAGGAGGGGGAGCTATTGGCAGTGGATGCTGCAGCTGAGGCTCAGAGAGGCTGATGAGATCCTAGCCATTCCCCCACCCCCTCCCCAGAGTGTCCACTGCCACCTCTGGCCCAGGTCTCTGCTATCCTGGACCAGCCCGTCCCAGCACTGCTGCCACAGGAAATCATGCAGCTGAAGGTAGAGGTGGCCTTAAGATCCTAGCATAGCCCCCCACTGTGGCTGCAGTCCTGTAGGGACCTCATGACCCTCTGCAGGCTCCAGGTGAGATCTTAACTCTTTCAGAGCAGAGATGAGACTTGCAGGCCCTCAATCTTCCCTTGAGTGAGAGAAAAGAACAGAGAGTAAAGACACGTAAAGAACAACATGAAAGACACCAAGGTCGGTGAAGAAGGAGACAGGTCCTAGATGGAAGGAGAATGAGAAGATGCCTTAAGTTTAGGCTGAAAATCCTCATGTAAGCTATGGGGATGGGCTGTGATATACTAAACATCCCCATAAACCATGAAGAAAATACATGGGGGGGAATGGAATATTCAACTAGGAGACCATGAGCAAAGGCATCTGTGCTGAATAAACAGATGTTGAAGTAGCTGTAATTCTATAAGAAGCTTGTACAGAGAGAGAGAGAGAAGAGTGATGAAGAGTCTTTGCCCCAAGGGAAGAAGAAGACTTCTGTTCTCAGATTTTAAAGATAGATGAAGAGAAACTTTGCTTTTGAACAGTTCATCCTTAAAAGTCATAACCCATGAGTTTGACATGGTCCAGAAACACAGCTCTCACAAGGATGGGAGGAGTTTCATGATTGCAGATTCCCTCGGGGCTGCCATTTGTGAAAAGTGAAACCAGGAGAGAACTGTTTTTCTTTCTTGTCCAGAAGCCCCATATTGTGACAAGGGATGCTCCTCTCCCTAAGGGAACTGAAAAAAAGGACTATTCTTAAGGTGGTAGCTGACCGCATGTTTCTGTACAATTGTCAGTGAGAAAGAAAAGTGGGTGTGGGAGAGGGGAGGAGAAGTCTTCTGAAGATTTTATTCTGATTCTTATTATTCTTTTAGGCTTGTTAATAAAAGTTTTCTTTATGCCCTTTAAAGTTGAGCCTGCTTTGCTCTTCTCCTAATCCTATTGCACAACAGGAAATGAGTAAATTGAAATTGGCAAATCCAAATCACTACGTGATGGAAATTAAAAAATATGATTTTGGAGAGTGAAATTTATTTCTTTTTTGCATTCATCAAAACTACCATTTTCCCAAGGAGAAATATGTGAAGCTGAGCAAAACCTAGAATTTAGTAGGGTCTTTGTTGATTTTAATGGAGTTTTATGCCTAAATATCCAGAGTTTTCTGGTGTTTGTTTAGTCTGATGCTAACCTGCACCTCCCCTAGAATCTGAAATGTTCAATAATGGATATTGGAACAGCTCAGTTCCTTTTTTTTTATTTATATATTGTTTACTAGATTGCAACTATTAGTTTTAAATTATCAGTGGCATGTTGGGAAAGAATATCCCCCAAGTCTTGTAAAACTGTCAGATAATGTAGAGCTAAGTGGATACCCATCTTCTGTTAGATTTTCTTTTAGAAACATTACTCTGACAGAGTCAAAGGGAAGTTTTCAGAGGAAATTTCAGGTCACATCAGAAACCAAATACAAAATGAATAGATGTTCTTTATAGCTAAAATAAAAATAAGCTTTTCTTTCACAAAACAATGCTTTACAGGCACTTTATTTTAGCTACTCCCCAGTTCTGTCTAAAGTACGTGGTCAACAGATATCAAAAGTTTCACCTGGCAGGATTAAAAAAAATCCAAGACACGTCCCCTGAGCATGTTTCATCCTGTTGTTAATTTACGTAATTATGTTTAAGCTGTATTTCATTAATCGCCTACACTGCATTTTTTTTTCTGTTCTTTAAATTTAAATGCAGTTTCGTTTTCATTACCTTTGGATTTGCTAATTACTGTATCATTTTCACAGCTACAATTTTATCCTAAGTTAACATTCCCAAGATCATACTAAGATACCCACTACCAAAATTACCTTGTGTTCAGACAACATGCATTTAAATCTTAACAAGTTATCATAAATCATTCATGATATTTACTGTACAGTTAATCCAAAACTAATGTTCTCCTTTTAGTCAAAGGCAAATGTGTCCTCCCCATAATTAATTTATCCTGTGCCAGTTGGCAGAGCTTGCAACTGCTAAGGTCTTCCAGTGATCTAGTTTCTCTCTATTGGCTTTGTGAAAAAATATCCTTTATGTGACCATTGCATTTGCCATGGCTAAGCTGTAGTATGATCTCCTTAAAGGAATTTACCCACTATTTTAATTTTTCTTTCATGGCTCTGGGATGTTTTTTTGTTTCCTACAAAATTTCAGCAATTAGAGATTAACTGAGCAGTGTTTGACAGAGAATTTTAAGGTAGGATATGTTGAGATGTACTTTCGGTGGAAACCGTGCAGAATACTTATGTGTATGTGTGTATAAATGTATACATGAAAGTTCAGAGGATGTAAAGTTACTTACATCAGTAATTTTGCATTTCTGGATTAGTTATTTCTGGAGTGAAAGCTGGTTGATTTAATACAAACGGTCAAAATACTGTTCAGCTTTTATGTTTTCTTCTTACTTTTGAGAATTTTTTCAGTTTATTAATGTAACGAAAAAGTCAAATTGATGCCACTGTATATTATAGTTCCAGTCACCTCCAGAACAAGAAGCAAGAGGGGTTCAGCAGCAAAGCAGATGCACAGAAAGGCTGTGACATCTCTTTAGATGACTTGGCAAGACCTGGACTAGCCTAATGTGACTTTGAAGCTTGCTCTGCCCTAGTTCTGATGTATTATGCACCTGTGCAGTTCTTACATAGCAATTCGTATGCATTGTTTAAGGTTGCACATTTTTTTCTCTTCTATTGTTACTCAGCTTTTTTGAAAATACTTGAAGTTTTCCATTCCAATAATATGTCCTTGGTGAACTGTGTGCAGCTGTTATAGTGCTAAGATGCAGTACTAAGGTCACTGTTTTTGTATTTGTTTTATTTTTCTTTTCTTCTCCAATAGGTGAGAGCATTTTAGTCTGCAAGCCCTCAGAGAGATCAAAAGGTGCTGCTCTACTTCAGGGATCTCTCAAGCCTGTTTGCAGCTGTTTGCTTAGAAGAGAAGGTGAAGGTGTTGCTTCTAGCATGAAAAGAGCAATACTTGAGGTATGGGACACTCAGAGAGGGATTAGAACTGAGCTTGTACCCTTATAGGATGGTTTCTTCTGTGACACCAGGAGATGTTTTCTGTGCACTTTTTTTCCTGTGTTTTCTCCTATGTCAACCCAGTCATCTTAATTAGGTCTGCCAGCTTGCTTCAGTATTTAGCATTTTGTCTAGGATGTTTCTCTGCTTGCTGCAGATTGGGATGTGAGCACACTCAAAGAAGCTTTGCTATTGCATTTAGATGTACTCAAGCAGCAGGCAGAACTAAGTGTAATTCTTAAACTTCAGATGTGATCTGACATTCTTAGCTGGAGGATGCTTCTAAATTACTGATCCTAGTAGGCTTAATTGGGCCATAATGACATGTGTGGAACCTTGTAGGGTCTCTTATTTACCCCTTCAACATACCTACCTCTTCTGCACAGGAATGATTGAAATTTTTTTAATACATTTTTGTTGAGCAAACGCAGGGGGGAAACCCAATTTGCTCCCTCTTCTGTAGGGTTCCTTTAGGAGTAAAAAGAACCAAAAGGATTTTATTCCACATAGGTGAGTTTATGTCCTTTTCTAAAGCTGCTTTTTGGGCTCGAACTTAGATTATATACAGGACTCTTTAAATAGAATTTGTTTGCTATACTTTTGAAAGCTTTTGTGATGCTTTAGAACTTGGTTGTACTTCCATAGTTTTTGAATTTTAGCAGACCAATGGAATTTCTAAATGCATTTTTCTGTGTAAGAGCTATCTAAAAGAAGGGGGTTCTTTAAACAAAAACCAAAATCCAAGGTGAACAAAATCACTCTTAATCAGGAAAGCAATGGTGGAGTATAGCATTCATATTTTGAAGAGAAACCTTCAGTATGCTGAATAGCCTTACAAGAACTCCACCTTCATGGTTTGCTTTTTGTATTCACAAAATTGCAGTTTGTGTTCTAGCATATTTTAATATTTTACAGTGTTGACTAAGAAAAATTCCTCAGGCTGGTCTCAAATCTAAATTGCTGCTATGTGTATGTGCGCTGGTTTGAAAGCAGAACTAGTGAGACTATAAGTCAGAAATACAATTTAATAGGAAAAAAGGTAAAATACATGCAAGTAATACAAAAGAAACAAAAACACTGACAGAGTCAGAATACAACCTGATTCCTTGCTAGTTAGGGTGGTGGCAGCAGTCCAGATGAGGTGGTCTTGCTGAAGTAGTGATCCTGTAGACAGGTCTGGTAGCTCTTGTCCTCTGGAAACCAGTAGGTAAGGGCTCCTTGTTCTGTCCCAGTTCCCACATTATATCCAGGAGGGAATGCTTGGCTCCTCCCCCTGGGTGGAGCATCTCACAATGGGATTATGTAATTCTATGAATCATGTGATGGATCCTCACAATGGGCTGATGTCATTGTATGAGTCATGGGGTGGGTCCTTGATGGCGCATTAACACAAATAGCTCCCAGAGGGAGTTATCTATGACTCATAGGGCAAGGTGTTAATGTCCCATTAACAGGAGATAGTCCAGGGGAGGAGGCAAAGAAAAACACTGCGCCTCCTTGGTTTCAACAGTTAATGAAGATGGAGATAGAATACAGACCCTCTGGCACATTTTTACATTGTAACCTAAGACAATGTATGTCCACTTTCAAAATAAGATTTGGTAAATCATTCTTTTCCATTGCTAGTCCTCCTACTTCTACGAAGATGACTTCTTGCTAAGAAAGTCCTTAAAAGTTGGCTGTTGCTTTGTTTCATATTCCCCTCTCTGGGAGAATGGTTCTTTAAAACTGAAATGATGTATCCCTCTCTTTGATTCTCTGTTCTGATGTTCTGTCCTACTGCATCTCTGGCAATATAAACAGGTAGTTTTCTTCAACAGATCATAGTGGGGGGAGTAGCCAACACTCCAGAGGATGTGCAGACCTATGCCTCTTGCACTCTGCTTGCAGCCAGCTTGAAAGAAAGCAAGGGTGAAAATGAGAAAGGGCAAGACAAAGCACGGGCTGGACCTATTGAGGCTTGTGTGGCATGGCTGCTGGAAAATGAATTCATTCAGGTTGTGGACTCTGGCAGTGATGTGAAAGGTAAAGCTGGTGTTCCTTCCAGTGATTGCAATTAGTTTTGATTTGCTAACTGAGTACATGTTCAATGTAAATCAACAGTAAGGACTTCTCTGCATTTTTATTTTATTTTAAAGAATTGTACATCAAGAATTTTCTGGCTTTGTGGAAGGTATCTTTACACCTGCTTTAACATATTTTGCATGCACATGTTCTTGGTAGGCACATCACGTCACCTGCCTTTCACCTACATGTCACTTCTAAGACTCCTAGTCTACAAATTCCCAAAATATCTTCAAACAAAGCAAACTTTTACCACAGGATTGGTGCATATTAATTAACTGCAGACTGTGATTTTTGTCTTTCTAAAGAGGAGAAAAAGGCTAGTTTAGACATAGGCAAGGCTAAGCCTGTTATTGTTTCAATTTTTCTGTCTTCAGAGTGGAGACATACACTACTTCTCACTGAGAAAGCAGCTAGAAATCTCTCAAATGCAGCATAACCTGAAAAGTATTATTAACTTGCACTTAAATGTTTCTCTATGTAATATATATATATATTTTTAACAGCAAAGGTTTATCACCCAACACATCTTGGCTCAGCTACTCTTTCCTCTTCTCTTTCACCACCTGAAGCTGTGGAAATCTTTGCTGACCTGCAGCGAGCTATGAAAAGCTTTGTTCTGGAGAATGATCTGCATGTCGTCTATTTGGTAGGTTCCTGATCCTGTATTTTCTAGTACCAAAACTAAGGGGAGACAGCACAATGCAAAGTTCTTGGTGGCTCCATGAACACAGATTTGGGTTTTTCTGTGCTTTGCTTATCTTATCCTTTATGAAGAAAGTTTCTAAATTTAACATTCTTCAGAGTTAGTGTGTTACCATAGTGTCTATTGTGTAGGCAGATGCTGCATGCCATTTAACCCCTTTGTTGTCACTCTTTACTTCTGAATATTTCAGAACATAATAAGTTTGGAGCATAAGACAATGGTAATTTTTCTGAGGCACTTGATGAAACAAATTGATTTCTGTATGTGTGTTTGGGATCAGCAGGCTTAATTTCATATTACTTTTGTAGGCCCAGAAAAATGTTGGGCATTTAGTATCTATTTTGCTTCAAAAAAGCCTCAGAAAGCCATACCACTTTCTTTCTATGGGTGGGCCTTTCTTTGTTTCAGTTACAGCGAAATTCATCCCTGATTTAGTTTACTTGCCTGGTGATGCTGCCAGGGCTAAAGGAAGGAGTGTGATAAATTTTGTGAGGGAAAAGTGTCCCAGAGTGTGTCAAGATTTATGAGCACATACACTTGAAAAGCTAAGCACTGCTATTTAAGACCTTGGGAGAGGAAGCCATGAACTTGTGAAGGAAGTGAGGAAACCAGATGGAGTTGCACTGAACAATTTGGGGTTCATGGCTGCTGGAAGCTCATCAGGCAATCATCAACTGAAATCTGACAGTCAGCTTGAGCCTTCTTTTAGTGTAAGGTGTATTCTCTTTACCAGGATGATTAACCAAAGGCAGAATTTGGGACTCTTGTCTGAAAAGAAAGTTCACTTCAAGAAGAATGTGCTTGCAATTACAAAGCTTGTTGAGCTGGGGCACAGGGGCAGGCAAGAGTCTGAGGGTACCTGTCTCTGCTTGCTGTGTTCAATATCCCAGTTATGGGCTAATTTTTTTTTTGTTTTGGTCTACTGCTGTCCCATATGTACTCATATGTCTGTTTTAGAGGACCACATTATATTTTGTTCTATTTCTGCTAGATAAAATGAACTCCTTTGTGTTATGCACCAGTAAATTTTTTCCCCATTTGCATCTCCAAAACAGAAAAAAAGGATGAAATTTTTTCCTGTTCTGGGGTAGAGGCAGTGATGACATTATGTTTTTTATGCTGTACTTTTTAATTGCAGCAGCTTGTCTAAGGTTATTTTAAAGCATACACTGTTGAACAAAATGTTCTTGAGATTCTCTTCTGTTAAGCTACTCTAAAACACTTTCTTGCAAGCCTGTTCATTTTCAAGGCCAAAGTTTTTTTTCATTTTGTTGCTTTTTTAGTTTTTTTAAAGTATTGTTCTTTATGTGTTCCTAATGGGCTACAGGCAGTTTATCTGCTAAAATGCTTTTTAATTCTTTTAAACTTGAATCTTTTACTTGTAAAAATATGAGACTGAATTCCAAGCCCTTTTATTTTAGGGAAGTTGATCAAAACAAATAAGGATTTGCTAGACTAGGAAGATAATTTTCTTTAAAGAAAAAAAAAACCCAAATCACAGCAAAAGCCCAATAGACAACAGAAGATAAACCCCTATCTTAATAACTTTGGTTCTTCTCAGCAGATGAAGAGGCATGGATGATTTACTACGTAGTCATCTAGTATTCTGTGCCATTTAACATTTGTGCCAAACAACTCTTTGTTCTTTCAAAATAATTAATCTTGCTTTATATCAATAAAGATATGAAGACATTTTGTCTCCTTATAGAGGAACTGACTCTGTGCTGACTAAACATTAACACAATTGTTTTTATGTCTAAAAAACATTTTAAAAAGTGATCTAGAGGGCTTTTTGTTAGTTTTAATAAAAGTTGAGATTTTTTTTGTACTCCAGGTAAATGAAAGCTTCAGCAAGTTCTGGTAAAATCTGTGTCCTTCCTGCTTTATCAGATGCTGTGGCAGTGGTTATTGTAGTTACTTGTGGTTTTAAAAAGTTGATAGATATCTGTAAATTATGTTTAAAAAAGAATAAAATTTTGTTTTCTTAAAAGACATTGAAGATACATTTTAAAAATCATTTAGTGGCTTGGATTTAAAGAATAATCTGGCAAAGATTCTAAATTATTTAATCATTGGAGTACCCGTATGAGTCAGATCTCATCAGTACAAATATTAAAGAAAGTGGATTAGAAGAGCCTTTACTTTCTTCATGGTACATGCCTGTGACTCAGTGCCTTTACGTAGTGTGTAGGATGCTCTAACCACATTCCCTAGGCTGTACTTTTGTTTACCCAAAACTCTGTTTATTTCTCTGAAACAGTTTTTTGCATTGTCTTACTTTCTTTAGGTCACCCCAGTGTATGAGGAGTGGACCACAATTGATTGGTACCAGTTTTTCTGCTTATGGGAGAAGCTGCCTGCCTCAATGAAACGTGTGGCTGAGCTGGTGGGGATTGAAGAAGGCTTTCTAGCTCGCTCTGTAAAGGGCAAAATCACAGCTAAAACAGAGAAACAGCACAGACAAATGGCCATCCACAAAAGGTAGCCACAGAACGTGGGTGTGAATGTGCAGAGATTAGCGGCTGTTACTTTTGTAATGCACAGGCTCTGTGTCTATTTTCAGGAACTGGCTCTTAGTTTCTGAGTGAGCTGATAGCTCAGAGAACCTGGACCTGGTCTGCTCTGGCCCAAGAACACTGGTGGCACAAGATGTTTGTGTTTGATGTTTTTGGAAGCCATCCTCTCTGTTTCTCTTGTGTGCTGTACTCTGTTCTGCCCTATGTATCACAGTACATTTTGCCATGTACAGTAATGTGCCCTGGATGACAATTTATTTCTTCATGAACTTTGTCAACAGGTTTTTCACCAGCCTTGCCCTTCTGGATTTAATCAGTGAGGTTCCTTTGCAAGATATGACCAAGAAATACGGTTGCAGTCGTGGTCAGCTTCAATCCTTGCAGCAATCTGCTGCAATTTATGCAGGTGAGTTGTCTGAGCAGATTATCCCAGGAGTCTCAGGCTAGTCAGTTTGTTTGTTTTTTTTTTTTTGTCCTTCCAGATCTGGGGCTAAGATAGCCACAGTGTGGTACTAACAGCTAACAGCCTTGTAAAACCACTTATGGATTTATAGCTTAACCTGTGGTTGCCCCTGCTGTGGAACCACAGAGTGTGCAGTGGGAAGGGGGCCAGCTGAGGGGAATCAAGCAGTGTGCAGCATGCTGAGGTCTGTGGAAACCAGCTGTGTACTGTTCAGGAGCATAGTTTGTTCAATACTAAGTATGGAAATTGGTGCAAGTCCCTTCTAAAGCTTTGCTCTATCAGGAAAGAGTACCTTTCAGCATTCAGTAAAGTCTGGAATCTCTAAGATGTGACATGGCTTTCTTCTGAATGCAAAATTAATTGGCCAGAAGGTATAAGGTTATAGTTTTCAAAACAGAGTGAATGGCTTCTGGGTCATTTATCACCCAATCACAGGAGGTCAGACAGCTGCTACCTTTAACTTCCCTAAGGAGGCTGTGTGGGAGTAGAAGTTATAGCCCACCATGTGACTGAGATTTTTTTTTTTTTCTGTTGCCTAAATCCCTCATCACTCTATAAGTGGGTTTTCAGTTTTAAGACAGTTTTAGCTCAACTTGCAAAACCCTCTGTGTGGGTTGCAGCATGAGTCAAAGCCCCAAAATGAAAAGGTCACGCCAACTGATGCAGAGTAGTTTAATTTAATTCTGGTAGTATAAATAACTTCTTAAAAAAACTTTTTAGTATAAATAACTTTGTAGCAGTTTCATAATTCTGTATTTTTAGTGTTAATAATTTTCACAGGAGTAATCTGGGAAGTAAAATAAACTGCTGATATGACATAGAGTTAAGAGATATGATAAAAGTTGTATTCTATAATCACTGTAAAGTTAGTGAGGGATGCCATGTGTTGCAGTGGTTTTCATAGTCTGTAGATGCAGTCTGTGAGTAAGACACTGTCTTTTCTGTGCTCTTTTCCTTCTCCCATGCACTGGGAACTGCAGTTGCAATCTTTATCATATGATTTGCTACCTCTTATGATCCTCTCAGTAACTGAAATTCTGCAGGCCAAGATCTGCTTTTATGGATGTCAGCGCTGGGTTTCCTCGAAGATCTGTGGCTGCCCTTAATGACTCTCATCACTGCTTTTTCCTTTGCTTTTTTTTTTTTTCCAATATGATTGTTTCATAGGACTCCTGTTCCAGGATATGCATGTACTTCAAACTTTCAGTATTAGCATCTTTGAAAAAACAGCGTCATGCAGAATTTCTGCCTCACTGATTAACTAGTTAATTGCAGATTGAGTTCCGCAAGGCTAGCTCCTAGTCATAGTTGTAATAAACATGAGCTAGTTTCCGTAAATAATGGGGAGGTGAGAAATGCAAAGTGTCTGCTGATTCAGATTGGGGGGTGGGAAGTGAATCCAGCTTAGTAGAACTGGAGCTGGAGTTCAGACAATAATGTAACTTTTGTGTTCCAGGAATGATAACAGTTTTCTGTAATCGACTGGGCTGGCACAACATGGAGTTGTTGCTCTCTCAGTTCCAGAGCCGCCTCACTTTTGGGGTGCACAGGGAGCTCTGTGACCTGGTCCGAGTGTCTCTGGTGAATGCACAGCGTGCCAGGACACTTTACAGCGCTGGCTTTGTCACCGTGGCTGATCTTGCTAAAGCCAGTCCTGATGACGTGGCAGCTGCTCTGAGAAACTCAGTACCATTTAAAAGGTGAGAAATCAGTAAGTCCAAAAGTCAAGTAAAGGAGTTTGTAAAATGAAGGGTTACAGGATGAAGCCTGCAATAAAATATGGCAACTCTTTGGAACTTCATGTGAAATGTTAGTTAGAAATAACTTGTAGGTCTCTCCAACTGATCACAGTCATTCCATGATTATTCTGAAATTAATAGAAGCATCTTGTATTTATAGAACAAGTTTCTGAGGCCTGAATTTTCTTCTTATTCCTCTTTTCAATGCACTGTTTAGTCTTGGGTAAGTTGTCAGTGCTTTCTGGGGAGTTTTTGCTGTCTCTAAAATGCAGCTTCACCATATGTTCAAAGTAGTTGATGATTTATTACTGCTTATCTTTTGGGATTCTCTTGTGATTTATATGTTAGTGCAGTAATAAGCTGCCTTGATCAACTACCAATTGGACTGTGCCTTGACACTTGTCTGGTTCATGTTCTTGAAGTTTGCTTTCTTTAGAAAACAGTGCATGGAGGATGATTCATTGAGACCTGTATCTTGCCCTAGTAGGGAATTGGGACTTGTCTGGGGTACATTTGAGTACAGAAATCTGGCAATGCTTTTAGGGTATGCAGCCAGTGATATCTTTCATCACCATGTATTTATATTTAGAAATAATAGTTATTTCCAATTAAGTTATTTCCCATCAAGTGCATTATATCTTAGGGAGAATGCATCTGTAAAGGAAGCTGTGAAGAAAGTTGAAATGGGAGAAGAAGAGTATAGTGCCAGCTCCTTGTGTTGTTTGTTTAGTTCTGCGTGGATGTTTACATCTGTCTCTTACCTTCCCCACAGTGTTCGTAAGGCTGTGGATGAGGATGAAGAGGCAGCAGAGGAGCGTCGGGCCATGCGCAGCATCTGGATGGCTGGAATGAGGGGCTTAACTGAAAGAGAAGCAGCCACTGTCATTGTGGAGGAAGCCAGGAGACTTCTGCAGCAGGATTTGGCACTGATGGGAGTGCAGTGGAACCCAGAGGCTTTTCTCAAGACTGATGCATCCTCTGTGATCAGCAGTGAGTCAGAACTGGAAGACAGACTGCATAGATCAGATGAAGAGGAGTCTGCTGAGTCTTCAAGGGTGTTAAACAAGAAAGTGTGCAGAGTTCAACACTGTAATGGCCTTGGTTCTCAGACTGGAAACTTATCAAATATTAGAAAGGGATATAAAAGGCGACTGAGCAGTAACACAGAAAATTCTGTATTTGAGAGTGAAGTCCTGGGCAGGAAACAGGCTCGAGCAGAGGAAGGCAAGGGTGATCTTGTGTACAGTGCTAGAAAACGGCCAAATGTGTGCAGAGGAAATGAAAACATAGAAGAAATTTCTCTGGTCAAAACCAAGATGGATTCCAGAACAGCAATCCGAGAGCACCTAACTGAACAAGGAAAAACACCAACATTGAGAACAGAGTTTTCAGCCTCTAGATTGATTAAAAGCACAGATACACATTTAAATCAGACTAGGAATAAAAATACTGCTTCAAAACTGCAGGGGTCACTTCTGGAAGATTCAAATAAGCTTAGCATAGACATACAAAAGCTGCCTGTTTTCCATATGAGCATCTCTACAGATAATTTTGTTTCAAACCAAAATAATAAGGAATTTATGGAAACAGATTTTGTAACTCATAAAGTCTCAAGTTCTGTACAGATGGGGGAAGTTAACATTGGGAAGAAGGAACCCACCACTAATGAAGGCATGCCTAAGGGGACAGCAGCTTTTCAGGCACCTGTTATGCTAAAGGGTACTCCATACACCAGTGTGGAGACGCACACGATTGTAGGAAGTAGAGGAATACCTGGTAGTGCTAGGACGCAGAGAACTGACAAAACTGGTGAGCAGAATAGAAGGAATAAAACTCAAACAGATGTGAGCTGTGCTGAGGGGAGGATTGATAAAAATTTTTGTCCTGATGTGGAGAAAACCTGCAATATTCAGATTCAGAATGCTGGCAAAAATGGGAGTGAAAAGTCCAATGGAATGTTCTTACAAGGTGAAACACTGCAGAATGGTAGCACTCATCCTAAAGATTTTCTGAAAGGGTCTTTAGTAAAATCCAGAGGTGTTTGCAATGCAGATGGTGTTCAGAATGATCCAGCCTCTCATCTGTTTTCTGACTCTAGAGACTTTGAAGACAGCATCCAGTTGGATACTCAAACTGAGATGATAATAAAACAGGAGGGAGCAGCTGGAATCACAGGACAGCAGGGGATACAAGGTTCAGAGCTGGCAGCAATACCACAGCAGGAAATATCAGAAAAACATATCAGTTTATGGACTGAGAAGGATACTGATAAAAGGCTGGCTGCAACAGTTAGGAAACTGAGCTTCCGAAGTCTTATCACAACAAATAACATTACAAAAGACATAACTCAGCACTGTAGTAATAAAGTTTTGGAGTCTGGAGGCCTTAATTTACAGCCTGTAGTGAAGAAATTAGAACCTGCACCTTGCCTTAAAGAAAGTGATTTCTCAGTGACTGACACACAGTTAGACAGTTTTCTACAAGATTACCAGACCCAAAATTCAGTGAAAGAGGAGAGCATGTCTAAAGACCTGAATAAAGCAACTTGCCATTTTGGTAGGGAACACACTGTACAAGTAGAATGCCATCCTGCCCCTGAAACAAGCCTAAATATGAGTGATAGCTTGCTGTTTGATGATAGCTTCAGTAATGTCAGTGACCTTTCAGCTGTTCACATCATGGAAGCTGATGGAAAGGACCCTGTGGCTTTGCTTCCTTCAGATGGTGTTTTGCAGAATTCAAGGCCTGTTGAGAACAAATTTGATGTCAGTGACAATCGGGAAGAACATGAGAATCTTGCACAGTGTAACAATGTGTCTCTAGCATCCTCGGATGTAATAGCAGAAGTTTTAGACCATGGAAACTCCCCATCTTTTCTGAAAGATGTTCCTTCTACATTTCAAGGTCAGTCGGGATTAAGAAACTCAGTCATTTGTAACAGCGATCCCAGACCAAAGGATTTAGTAGGAGATCAAGGTGAAAAGCTCCAGAGAAGCCATCAAGGTTTAGAGAAGAACCCCTGTCCAGTGGTGTGGACTGGATGCTCATTTGAACTAAGCCCAGGATTGCAGGATGTGTTGGACAAATGGCCTAGCCTCTCAGGCATTGAACCAGTTTCAGCAAGTTCCAGTTTGAAAGGAGAGTTAGTTTCTCCTATTGTTAATCAAGAGGCAGATCTAGTTTTTGAATCTGACTCTTGTGAGCCAGAGCCTTTGCCCATTTGCCAGGAATTAAAAAGCTCTTTCAAGGTTAAAGAAGACAAAACTGAAAACTCGGAACTTCAGAAAACAGATGGCATAACACTTCAACTCAAGGGAAGCAACAGAACATCCTGTCTTGCACCAGATAGTAATAATGGCTTTATTCCACCAACACCTCCCAAAGAGCTTTTTCCAAAAAGCTTTGTTTCTCTCCCTGTGAAATCTGCAAGAAAGGGACAAGTCTCCTGCAAGAATGAAGGGCCGATGATTCAGCTACAGTGCAATAGTGAGGGCAATGCAGAGCAGCAAGTAAAAACATTCCAGGTCAGTCTTGGGTGTCTAGACCCAGCTGAGACAGATGAGATAAATGATGATCCCACTATAGAACAAGGCTTTTCACTGCAGCTATCTCAGGATGTTTTTCCATTTGTTCCCTTAAGTGCTGAAAGTTTCACTATTATTGATGTAGCAAGCGACAAAGCACTTTTCCAGACTTTTTTTGCAGAATGGAAGGAGAAAAGCAGATTTTCCATCTCAGTGGCCTGTGAAAGAACAAAGTGCCTTTTGTCTCCCAAATCAACGATTGGTGGCAAATTCAAAAAAGGTCAGTTTCCTGTTCTAGTGCATTATTATGTGAACAGCATGTGGTATTTTCAGCTTAAAGCAGGCCTAGAGAAGGAAAGGATGTCTGAAAAAGGAGGAAAATCACTGGTATAACAGAATCATGGAATGTTTGGGGTTGGAAGTGTCCTCTGGAGATTATCTAGTCCAACCCCCCCTGCTAAAGCTGGTTCATGTAGAGCAGGATCATGTGCAGGCAGCTTTTGAATGTCCCTAGGGAAGGAGATTCCACAACCTGTCTGGGCAATCTGCTCCAGTGTTCTGTCACCCTCAAAGTAAATTAGGTTTTCCTCCTGTTCAGATTAAATCACCCATAAAGCATCCCTTCCAAATTCTGGCCTTTTCTAGCAACCTCTTCAAGAGCTGAGATAGAAGTGTATTCCTTCCTTTCACTCTAAAAAGCATTTCACATTTGCCTGTCAAAAATCTGTTTTGATAGTTAAGAAATGTTGTTGTTGTTGTTGTTATGGCAATGTGATGACAAAGAATCTAACTGCTTAATCTTGTCATTGTAAAGGAAGAATATGTTTAAAAAGCAGCAACAAACTGCAGCATATGAATACTTCTGTGGGGAAAAAAAAAAGAAGCAATATTGCAACAACTCGGAGACTGATCTGAATTTCACATGTGCTTATATTGAATCAAGTTTACATTTTGAAAATATTTGAAAATGTGTAAACTTGGTTCAGATGCTCTCACATACCAACAAGCTGCTAACACTTCATTAGTATCACCAAAGACCTAAGGAAATGTTGACACCAACTCTCCATCCTCTACTAACACTCAGCTCCTTTGCTTTACTGAGACTCGATAATATTCAGTTTTAGGCTCAACTGTATGTACTTGCATTTTCAGGATCCCAACTCTTCTATATTTTTGGGTGCCATTTTATAATAGTAACTTGAAATTATTTCTTCAGTGAGTTCTCCTCAGCAGATGCACGTTAAAGATGATGGGTTTCCTGTCCAAGGATGTGAAGACATCTTGGTAGTTGGACTGGCAGTGTGTTGGGGTGGAAAAGATGCCTACTACATCTCTTTGCAGCAGATCCAAGACCAGACTGGTAAGTTAGCAGACAAGCTGTGCTGGGTTATTTGACACTGCATCTCAAAAAGTTTGCTCAGCAGATAAGGTTCTTGGAACTGCTGTGATTGTCCCAACCCCAGCTCAGTTGCATGGTGGAGTAATTTTGCAGTTGTAGATGTTAAACACCCTTGGACAGGTTGCTGTGGATACATCGGTACCACTGTGCAATGAGGGCAGGTAATTGGCTCAGACACTGGACTATGAACATGCATATGGCTAAAACATTTTCTCAGTCCCAGGTAATCTTTTTTGCTTTCCAGAACAAATCTAGCACTAAAGTGCTGAACATAGCCCAGTTTGTGCTAAGTGACCTTGTGACTAGGGTTTGCTTCCTGGCTATACTTTGTTTTTTAGTATAGACACAGCATATTGCTTTTGGGAGCCTGGTCTGGTTTGATAAAATATGTAATGGTGGTATGGATGTATTGTATGTTCATTGTTCAATTGTAGCTTTTGTGCTTTAGCTGGTTGCATTCAAGATTCTTATCTTGCCTTTCTTACCATCTAATGGTGAGAAAGATGATTTTTCCTTGTATTTCCTGCCTTAGAAATCAGTCTGAGTTTGGCACCTCCACCTTTGGACCAAAGCCTATCTGTGACAGAGAGACTGAACCATCTGCAGCTGTACCTGCAGAACAAGCCCAAGAAGGAGTGCTCACTTATCATGTATGACTTCATTCAGCACTACAAAACTCTGCTGATGGCCTGTGGCATCTCCTTGGAAGGAAGTTTTGAGGACCCAAAGGTTTGCAAGATTAAGAAATTTCACTTGGGTGAAACTGCTAGTTTAAACACAACAGTGGAAAGACAAAAGTACCTTCTGGTACTTCTGATATTTAGGTATGAATCTGTCAGGAGATTTAGTGAAATTTTCTTTCAGTGGGCAGTCTAGAACAGTATTTAGAGGACATTTGCTTTGCTGTGGATATTTATGGTGCCTGCAAGAGAAACACAGAGTTTCAGAGGTTAGCACATTATTGTTTCATACGTTTCCTGGCAGGCAAAATGAAGATAAATCTCTCCCCAGTCCCAGTGGACAGGACTTAACTCTTGTTTTGTTGCAATGAGAAGCCTGGGACTGAAATGTCACAAGTGCTTCTGTTCAGGCTAATTCTTCTGGGAGCAGAAGACTTTGTAAGCAAAAAACTTAACCACTATGCATATAAACTGCTTTGCTACCCCTGTTTTCTCAAAGCAAAACAAAGTTTACATGGAATTTCAAAAGGTTTGGGTACCAGTTGTAACTCACATGAAACACTAGCTTGAGGTAAAAGCAACTTGTTGCTCATGTTACGAAAAGCTCTGGGTGCACAGAAAACCCTGTTGATTTTTAAAGCTTGCTTTGCATATGGGCTGAACAGCTTCATGGCAATATTCAGTTCTGCAGGAAAGTAGCTAAGGTGTCAACACAAGTACAAATATAGATTTTTTTTTTCATACCAAGACATAGTTTTAGGATGAAATTGAAGAGCAGTAAAAGGATCTTTCCTTTTAGTGTTCCCTGTAATAGTCCTGTTGTAATACTTCTGTTGGTTGATTTTAGGGATACAATGAATATATACATACACCCTCCCCAACCCCATATATACTCATGTGGGTTTTTACTTCTGCTTGCATGGCAGAGGCAATGTAGAAATCTGTGCTTCATCCTGTTTTGACAAAAGAAATTGAAACATACATATGAAAGAATTTGTTTTGAAGACAGGAGTTTAAGCTCAACCAGGAGTAAAATATCCCATGCAGAATTCTTGGCATTAGTCCTGTTCTTCAAAAGATAGGAGAGCTCAGCTTGGCTAATAGTCTAGATCAATACCAAGTTCTGATCTCTACAAAGTGATTTTTCAGATAAAACACATTTTGATCCTGATTATCATATTTATTCCCTTTGAGTTAAGTTTTAATAAGCGAAAAGACTTCAAGATGTGTTTATTTGACAGGATAAAGTTTTCAAAAGTGCAGAAACAAATTTTCTCTTAGAAAGAAATAACTTTTCATTCTCACTCAAGAATGAAGCTCTTCGGTGACTTAGGTCTTCCTGAAGGTTTTTACTGAAATGACGTAATAAATTACTGCAGTTTGCCTGCCAAATGAAGAAAAATAATATCCACTGTAACCATGAATTAACCCCAGGTTAAATATTTGCATTGTATTATGACTAAAAAGTTAAAAAAAAAAAGTCTCATGGAGGTCTCCCTTTTTAAGGTTGCATGTTGGCTGCTGGATTCTGGCTTGAAAGAACATACTCTTCACAGCATGGTGACCAGCTTTCTCCCCAGTGAGCTGCCCCTCCTGGAAGGAGTGGGCACTGGCCAAGGGGTGCAGAGCCTGGGGCTGAGTGCCAGCAGAGACCAGGCTGGGCGGTACAGAGCAGCCATAGAGTCTGTGCTTGTCTTCAATGTCATGGACCAGCTCCACAAGGAATTACAGAAGGAAAATCTGACAGGTAAAGAGACCTCCATGGCTTGTGGGCAAAGATGGAGGTTAATACAGCTGTGCTACCACAGGCTGCATGGTCAGTGCAGAAGAGAGGTGGTATGGAAGTTCTTATCTAGATATATTCTGTCAAAATGTTCATTTGTTAAAGGAGAAGAGGAAAATTCCCTTGGAAGCATATATATTCTGGAAAAAAAAATTAAAATAGAATTCTTATATCTCAAATCTTCACCTGTTCCAGTGGTTAAGGCTGTAGCAGAGTCTGTTCTAAGTCTCTAAATCAAGCAGATTTGTACCTCCCAGTTGAGTACCCTGGCCATTCTGAGGGATTTGTGGGTCCATCTATGATTTCTCATGAGCATTTTTGAATGTTTTTGGATTTTCTTGTCAGAAGTAATTCCTAAAATCCTCAAACGTTTTGTGAAGGAGATTTCTTACTCTTTGGCCTGCCCATATAGCATGATATGTCATGTATGCACTGTGTCCATGAAACTCTTGTGATTCCATAGTGAATGATCCTGTATGTTTGCACTAATAATTGCTGAGTGCTTGTGCTGTTTTAAAACAAGCCATCAAAAAAAAAAAACCCCAAAATATACATATTGGTGGTCATTATGATGGATTCCCCTAAATTACATCCAGAGCCGGGGATTATGATCCAATCCTGCTGGAGTGTTTTATTGCAAGTTTACCATATCGTTTATGATTGTTACAGTTGAAGCTTAGAACATTTTGAAAAGATGTGGGTGGTGGAATTAAAGTGCATCAAATTAGAAAGCCTTACATTGAGCATATCTGCAGTTCATAAAATGTTGATATACAGAGAAATGTATCTTTTAGAAAAAGAAATTGCTGCTTTCTTAAATACTTTTGTGATAGGAAGTTCTGGAACACTTCTTATTATGAAATATTTCTTATTCCAGAAACAAAAGTATTTAAATAAAATCTACAGTGAAAGATTTCGGTGTGTCAGAACATTTCAGTATTTTTAAAACTGAGGGTTCTTATTTTTTTTTTTTCCTAAATGAATGTGTTTATCTGCAGAGTTGATCTGTTTTATAAAATATTTTCTTGGATTTGTACTTACTACAGATGTATTTTCTAAAGTGGAGATGCCCACCCATTATTGTTTGGCTCTGTTGGAGCTGAATGGCATTGGTTTCAGCACAACAGCCTATGAAACCCAGAAACAGGTCATGCAAGCTAAACTGAGCCAGATTGAGACCAAGGCATATCAGCTGGCAGGGCACAGCTTCTCCTTGACCAGCCCTGATGACATTGCAGAGGTACATGAGGGTTGGGGTGGGAGGGGGAGAATTTCCTCAGAAGTTATCATCAAGAGGCTTTGGCTAAAATAAGAAAAAAAATTCTTCATGGGAAGATGTTGTGAAGAAAAGAAAAAATGCAAACCCAATTCTGCTGAGAGTTCAATTATCCTTACACTCATGACCTTGCTGCCTGCAAGAAGCTCTGTCTCTCCTGCTTGTTACTGATCATTCTGGTTTTGGCCTACTTTAGCAGAGATAAAGAAAGTAGAAGTGGAAACATGTTGGAAATAAAAAACGAGTGAAAATAAGTATGTAGTTTGTATAGGACCTTGCCTTATAGGGTGCATTAGATGATCTGCTCATTAAATGGCTTTTGGAGTATTTTGGATGAGTGGTACAGGACTAGAGAAGCTTTTTTACAATGCCAGTGTCCCTGCACGAGATGTGATTTGCTATCATGTAATCTTGAGTCTAAGAAGAGTTGTACTGAACAGGTTGCATTTTTGTCCTTGACCCTGTACATGAATGAGGAGGAAAAACTGCTGTAAAAGTTTTGAATCAACAACTGTCTGCTTTTAAGAACCTTTTAAAAACTGATATTTTTTAAAGTCTAAGAAACAGATAATGTAAAACAGCAACTCTTTCATTCCTGAAGAATTTCACTTACATTTTTTAATGTACATTATATGGAAGAATTGAAATAGATTAAAATTGCTGTGCTGTGCATGCTTTTCTCCTCTTCTGCTTTTTTTTTCTCCATATACTATTTTCTCACTGAGGGGCTGTACTTTATATGGAAGTAAGCAAGCACCTATCAGTAAAAGAAATTCCACAGAAATATTCCTTCTTTGTAGCAAATGTAGAAGTCTTGCTCAGTAACAGTAGTCTAAGTTAGAACTTCTGAAATAATGCTCAACTTCAGTTTCACTCTGCTTCGTGGAAAAGGGAAAGTAAAGTTCTGTCTGAAATGCTGTTTTCTGAACTAGGGAAGCTTGTATCTCATGTGGAAATTTATTATGAGTCATGTGAAGTATCATGTATAACTTACTGGAACTTTACCCTTCTAGTTTTGTGTCAGTAAAACTTCTGTGGGCAGGAGAAGAGCTTTCTGTTCCCTTCTGCCAGCTGTGAAATCAAAGACAATAGCTGCTAAGTAGTGTATAATGCTACGTAAAGACATAAAGTGAAAAATTAAGAGCTGTATTCTGTCACTAAATGAGCATATATTTAATTTTCCGGGTTTTGGCAGTTTGTTAGAAAAACCAATATTGTAGCTATTCTCTAAAATGTATTTGTGACCACCTCTTTCTGTGCCATTCATATTGTTTTGAAGTCTGCTTCCTACTAACACTTCCTTTTTTTTCACCAGTATTTCTTCCCACTTTCAGTCATCTGAACATTACATTTTACTACAGTTGACTGTCAGTAATAACCTCACTTATTGGATGCAGTTAATTACCTTTTCTAAAAACATACCTCTGAACTTAGAATGTTCAGAAAATGAGATTTTAAATTGCATTTCATTGTTAATTAAAATGAGGTGGAATGATTTTGATAGCCAGGATCTTTAATCAGCTTTTTAATTACCTGAAGCATTTGTAATATCCTTTGGCTGGAACAAGCTGTTTAAGTGCTCAGTTACTTTTGTTTTCTCATGGGAGTAGTGTGCAGAAACTGATTTGAAATGCTGGCCTCTTTCAGGTATTGTTCCTGGAGCTGAAGTTGCCACAAAATGGGGATGTGAAAGTCCAAGGGAACAAGAAAACCCTGGGTTACACCAGAAGAGCAACTGCTAAAGGAAACAGGGTCAGGCTAAGCAAGCAGTTCAGTACAACCAAGGTACAGTAAAATCTGTTTCTATCTGAAAGTAAATTTTAATTGCCTTTTGCTCCTCCAGTTACCATTGGAAATTCTAACTGGGTTCTGCCTTCTCTGTTAGCAGAGTTAGTAACTCCTACTCTCCTAAAGCTTGAGTGCAGTGAGGACATGCCTATAAATAGCAAGCTTCAGTACAAGTAAATCAGGCAGAATCTGATTTCCCAGATCACATGTAAGACCAAAATAGCACAATAATTTTGTAAAGCCAATAGCAGAAGAATTTTTCCACATCAGCTTGAAAGATACTTAAATACCACGTTGAGTAAATACAATATTTTCTCTTCCTGCTGCTATGAAATCTGTATTTTTTGCTTCAAAGAAATTTGTCTTCAGAATGGCTAATCTGATGGCTTATCAAATTTAGTGTATCAGAAGCTTGTTTAATGTGAAGGGTATTGACATTCTCGCCAGTTGATAAATATTGTGGACCTGCATTAGTACCAACTGCTGCAGATTAATGAGTGCTCTTGCCAGACAAGTGAAATTGGCAGATATATATGTTCCTGTTTTCAGGACTCATTTATCTGTGTTGCTTTTTTTAGTTTCCCCTTGTTAAGTGTAGTGTGTACTCGTAAGACAAGTACTGATTTCTGGAACTCAAATGGCAGTGAAGACATTGGGTGCAGTGGTGGTGGCAGAGCAGGGAGTAAGAAGCAAAGGGAGGATTTCCTCCTTTTGTGATGAGGGATGAGACTGCAGCTGCCTGTGGCACACAAAAAAAAAGTTATTTTGAGAAATGTTTGCATGCCACTGTCTTTCAAAATTCTTGTTAGTCTCTTCATATTTCTGATTAAACTGAAAGGATTTGGTTGCTAGTGATCAGCTTTGTCTTTCAAAGAGCATGGTCAGGGGCTTCACTTGATGTTCCTAGTGTACAGATAAGAAAGAGCAGGGAGAAAAAATATGCAAGAAGATGGATGAGAAGCATTAATGCTGGACAAGAGGAGACAATGTAGGGGACCTATGGCAAGTGATACTTTATTTAATCATTTCAAGTGGTTTATTGGTTGGTGCAGATTAAGAGTGGTGACGAGGGTGCGGAAGTCCAAGGAGAAGTGATTGTCTTCTTGTGGGTAATAAAACTGCAGCTATGTCAGGTAGTGCTTTGATTACCCAGGTGTAGGTGGTATGAGTGGAGAGGATATCAATTTAATTTTAAGGCAGTGACACTGGAAACTCACTGTGGGTGAAGAAGTCACTTTTTCCTGCAGAACTGCAAAAACTTTATAAATAAAATTTTAAAGGCCATTGATTAGTTGTGCCCTTTTCTTCCCACAAGGATGTTTTGGAGAAATTAAAGACCCTTCACCCATTGCCAGGGCTGATATTGGAATGGAGGAGGATCAACAATGCCATTACTAAAGTGGTGTTTCCACTACAGAGGGAGAAACGATTGAATTCTGCACTAGGAATGGAAAGGATATATCCAATTTCACAGACTCACACAGCTACAGGTGAAAAAACTTGTGCAAATGCCTCAGTTCTTACTGTTTATTTGTCTTTTTGTATGTGTGTGCAGCTTTTTTAAGAGGAAAAGATAAGAAATCAAGCCTGTGCTCTACTTCAACGAACCAAAGATACTGGTATATCTATTTGACATATATCTGCCTTAAAAAACAGAGGTGTTTAAAGTAGCTTTTGTGTTCACTGAGCAGTATTATTAATTTCTTGCACGTATTACCATGTAAATCTCTGACTCCAGAACAGATTCTGGGTTTGGGAGTTTGTTATTAGTGATACAGAAACAAGGAACCATCACAAGCCCATTAAACACAAATTACTTTTAGTTTTTTAAAATTTTTTCAGTGGTTGTGTCGTCTCACTCTCCTGCCCATTGTATTTTGGAAATGCAGTGTGGGCAGCTGTACTGAGTTAGAGAGACTCCTTTTGGACCCTTCCTTAGTTCTACCCTGTCTTCCTTTCAGGTCGAGTAACCTTCACAGAGCCAAATATCCAGAATGTGCCACGAGATTTTGAGATTGAAATGCCAACTGTGGTTGAAGAAAGCCCACCTTCCCAAGCCCATGGAAATGTTAATTCTCGTGCTGCTTTAGGGAGCAGGTAGGAGGGTCTTGACAAAAGTTTTTTCTAATCTTAATGTGCTCAGGTTGTCAAATTTCTCTTTTTTGACTTGACCTGTGGCTGCTGACCTGTCAGTGTGACTTGTTACTCAGTGTCTCTTACAGGGGAATAAATACCTAAAAATCAGTGATACATGAAAGACGTAATAATACTAACAGCATGTGGTTTCATGTAGCTATTTGCTTTCTTTTTGAAGTTCTTTTTGAAACCCTTCGGTGAGATTAGCGATACGTTCCCAGCTGTTAGCCTGAGTGGGAAAATAACTAATCTGAAGTTAGGATCTGATTTGATTTGCTAAGAACTACTCTGAAAGGGGATAGAATATTGTGGAAGGAGCAGAAGAAAAATGATTTGTTTTATGCTGTGCGGCTCCCTTTGTTAGGGAACAGGGGTGAACATATTTTTCCTTCTTTGTTAATAATTCCATTTGTGATAATGACCTCCAGAAACTACCAGGTAGCAGAGGAAGATTTCTAAATTTGTTTTTTCTTAACCAAATACTCTGTTTTCTATGATTCTACAATTCTCCTTTGACAGCATTACATGCCAATGCCTAAGCAGTTATGTGGAAGTCTAGTGAAACACCAAGGTCAATCTTTTAGCATCTACCTTGTGAGCTTTGAGGCTTCCTACTTGGTGGTGCTTTTCAGTTTCTCTTTCTATTCAGGTTTTTGTCCCAGTTGTGTCACCTGAGTGACTTTTCTAAGCCTTTTTCCCCACAGCAAGATGTGAGAAATATGGGAAGGTTTTTGGTTCTTCTATCTGGTGCCTCCTACCACCATGTGTTTAACACCCTTGTGCCTTGGTAAAGTAAATAGAAGGATCTTGTCCATCTCTCCTCAGAGGAACCAGGCACAGCCATGGAGGCAGGAATGTCTTTCTGAGATAAAGCTGTGTCAGTGCTTAGGCTTGCAGCAACTTTTCAGGATGGCTGGGGAGTG
The DNA here is from genome assembly GCA_013400315.1 of Bombycilla garrulus. NCBI lineage: Eukaryota > Metazoa > Chordata > Aves > Passeriformes > Bombycillidae > Bombycilla > Bombycilla garrulus. The sequence continues at coordinate 52,078 of VXBU01001208.1, read as the reverse complement.
TGCTGGTTTCTTGACAGTTTTTCCTGTAGAGAAGAGCCCATCAAAGGACTGGAGTGCCTGCCAGATTTTGAGAGGTCTTCTCAGGCTGACTTATCCTACGTTTTCCTACATTTCTTAGTTAAGCAGCTACTGTGTTAGGAAGATGGGCAGTCCTAAAGGCACAGGAATGACTGCTGGCACCAAATAAATTTGCCATCCAGCCAAGTCTGATCAGCCTTCCAGACTTCGGTGCAAACTCTCTATTATCTTACTTACTACTATTGCTGCTCTTTTCTTCTGTTGTAAGAAGCTTCTGACAAAAGGCGTGTAGCTAAATTAGGTCATGGTATAAAGCCCTTATACATTTAACTAAACCGAGAATCTGTGCTGAACAGTATGATTTTTTGCAGTAGCCAGACATGCAATTGTCCCTTACCTTTATTTCTTTTCAAAATTTATTTCTGCGATTTTTGTGCTTTCATCTCATTGATCCTTACCATTTCTGAAAAGCCAATATTTAAGAAGAAAATGAAGTGCACAAGGGCAAGCATGCTTTTTTTAGTGTGCTCTCCTGAAACTAGTCTTGATCTCAGAAATTCCTTTTCATTTTGATGAAGAATTTGCTCAGAGCCCTGATCCAGACATTATAGAGGCTTTTTGCCTTCCAGTGAAGTGCCCACTGGACTGTCTGGTAGACTGGTGCTGACAGGAGAATGTGATGTGAATGATGTCAGAGCTGTGCACTGTTCAGTGGAGGTGCTCAGGGATACAATTCCATCTGCAGCTACAAATGACTTGATGGGACAGGAGACCTAAGCAAGCCCTGAGAGGATGAAGAGCATGTGGTGACACTGTAAGCTTTTGGCCTCTAAGGAAAGAAAATTGAGCAGCTTTGGGGCAATTTTTCCCTCACTCTTTAGGGAGGAATCATGCAGTGTGTTTTGCAACTTCTACTCTATTTTTACAGGCTTACTTGTGAATGTGTGTGTGTATGTGGAGTAGTGAGGGTGATGTTGAGGTTTGAATTTTTCTGCCTCTGGGCTGGTGTATGCATTCTTAGAGGAGAATGATGTTGAGAGATTTGGCACTCAAGGTGAAGTGTTGAATTTTTAGGATTCCTGGGATTTCTCTTGAATTTTTAGGATTTATGTTGTCTTTCTGGAATAAGCTCTTCACACATCTGGGGCCATTCGTCTTACCTGCTTTAGAGTGGAATTATCCAATTTCTGAACTGAATCCTGAATGTACTAGGAAGATTTATCCCTAAATCTTTTCAGAGTCAATAAATCCCTTTCAGGTGTTTATGTGGTCTCTGTCCAGTTCCTCTATGGTTAAATTTGTGTATGGATTGTTCAGAAGAATAGAATAGAGGCCAGTGTCTCACTTGTTTTCACTGATTTGTTGTCGTAAAAATGATTGTGCATCACTTAGTATTTTAGAAATTGGTGAAGGACAATAATTTTTTTTCTCCACAGATGCAGAAAGCATCCCAGTAATTTGCCTAATGGGCTGAAGGCTCAAGCTGCAAACAGATCTGAAGAAAGAGGAATACCATTTTCTGTTAGCATGAGGCATGCTTTTGTTCCTTTCCCAGGTAATGACCAAGTCCTGCTCAGGAATTGTTAAGTATATGGTTAGCAAAAAATCCTAGATATAATGAAGGTTCAAGAATTGATAACAGTGTATATGTGTCTGAGCAGCCTACTTGGAAAATGAGTGTGGTAGTTAGCATGCCTTCAAAATTATTCACACAACTGTAAAAGAGAGAGTTTCAGCTGGGCAAAGAATTCAAATGATATAATTAATGTATGCACACTTTCATTTCATCTTTAAGAATACTTGGTTTTTTTTTAAGAGGTAGCTAAGGCAGCTCTTAATACACAAATTGCACTCTACCTAGTGTTCTTTCTAACCAAATGTCAGTTCTCACATTGCCTACTCTGTCTTAGACACCTGGACAGATACTTGTTTATATGGTTTTGATGGATTCTAAATGTGATTAGATGTAAAGCAGGCAGGCATGAGCATTGGGGAAACAGGCAAGACTTTGTCATGATAGAAATTGCTGTGAAAAACTCTCAGAGCAGAAGATAAAGGACTTGTTCAGTCCTTCTTGCTGGCAAATTGGATGGAATATTGGAGTAATTTATGAAATAATGCTTTCTGATAACTTCTTGACTTCAGGTGGCTTAATCTTGGCTGCTGATTACTCTCAGCTGGAACTGAGGATCCTTGCTCATTTGTCTTGTGACTGTCACCTCATTCAAGCCTTGAATGGTGGTACTGATGTCTTTAGGAGCATTGCAGCAGAATGGAAAATGATTGATCCCAAAGCTGTTGAGGACAGGACCAGGCAACAAGCTAAGCAGGTAGTTTTAGGGAAAAAAATTCAATAGCAGCTTTCTGGGCAGAAAGGTTCAGTGTTAACATGCTGTAGTATGTTTTTCCATTTGAGTTTGACCATGATTGTTCAGTAGTTGCTTTGTCCGTCCTCCCACTCTCCATAGGTTGCAACTGGAGCTGTCAGAGTTTTGTGGGATGAGGGTGGGGAAAAGCAGCATGAATGGCTTGGACTCAGAGGGGGTCTCTCTTCTTCAATACTTGCCCTTGTTTCCATACACTTGTCTTCCAGTGAATCATATTTTGTTTTGGCACTGCTTTCTCTGCATGGCTGACAAAACTGTTGTTATTCTTCATCCTTCACTCTGGCAGATTTGCTATGGAATCATCTATGGAATAGGAGCAAAATCTTTAGGTGAGCAGATGGGGATTGATGAAAATGAAGCTGCCAATTATATGGAATCCTTCAAGTCAAGATACACAGGTTTGGATATGGCTGTTTGGGAGCTGGGTGGTGGTGCTGGTTGTTTTTAATCCCTTTTCTCCGTGTCTCTTCAAATCCTAAATTTGTCTCAGCCTACTACTCGTATCTCTTGAAAATGCTTTTCATTTCAAAAATGTCCAGTGCATGGATGCAGCAGTTTCATACTCTGTATTGTTTTACTATACTCTCTACTCTCTTTATTCACCTTTAAGACTTTGTTTTTCCTTATTAAAATATTTTTTTTTGTTATTTTAATTAATTAATTACCCCTGAGGAGTCATTTTAAAGCTCTTAAATTTCTGAATGAGAAACATGGTTTTCCTTATTAAAACATTCAGCTTCAAATTATATACTGTGACAACTTTAGACCATGCTTATCATTTTTAAATATAAAAATTTCTTTCTTCTGCTTTTGTCTTCTGCTTTCATGGAGTTTAATTTTTATCCAGCTGCTCAGAGTAGTTATCCCATGTTTTGCAAAAAGATATGGTTGTGTTAATTTTTAGGAAAGCTGTAGAGAGAATAGAGCTGCAATCAGAAAAATAATGGAGGGCAAAGGGGACAAGAGGCAGCTAGCTCTAATCATAGGACTTGAAAATGAGCTGGAAAATAATGTTCTCAAGATTTAAGGGTTTGTTTCTTTATGAGACGGATGCAGAGAAATGGTTTTCAATTAAGATTCTGTTTAATCTCCATCAATTTCTGAATAGTCTCTTCTTCATGACCATTAGGAACAATTTCCTGCTTCCTCTCTCTCAGTACATATGTGTGCGTACAAACTGCAGTGTATCTTATACTGTAACTTCACTGCTCATGGATTTTCACTTGCTACGTGTTGCCGGGCTGACTGCTAAATGACATACCTAATGAATTGGCTTACACTGACAGTCTTGATTTTAAATAGCTCCTTTTACATTTTATATTTTGTAAATATGGAAAGAAACTGTCTGAAGTTAACTTTTCCCACTTTAGTACAGTTTAGTACAGTTATTACCTGAACTTGCAGTGCAAATTCACTCTTCCCTGTCTCACCTTTCTTTGACCTAAGTTTCTTTTTAACACTCTTTTAACACTCTTGGTGGATTTGCTCCTTCCCTGCACCAAAGTGCAGGTGGGTGATTTTCTTTCATCCTGGAATCTGAAGGGACACAGCCTGAAGTCAGGCAGCCTGAGGCATCAATGGCTCTGGCTTCTGCTTTGAATTTACTCCTTTCCTACTACTTGTGTTTCCAGTGCTGGTCCAGGCTGTGACCTCCATTATTATTAATAAAACACATACAACCCTCTGTGCCTGGGCACTTTGCAGGATGGACTTCCCACCTCCTTTTGCACAGCCAGATATCCTGACACTGTGCAGTCTCTTCCACCTCAAAAGTCTTAAAAGGTTTTGCAGCAGAGGTGAATGACTGATCGTGTGCCTTTGTCCACTGATGGGGTCTAGTAATTTTAAAGGATTTCCTCTGTGCTGCTTGGCTGCCCCAGACTGCTTTCAGTGACCCCACTGAGAAGTCAGTACAGAACATCAGTTGTATTACAGAAAACTTTCTCTCTCCTTTCACAGGGGTTCAGAACTTCTTGAGGGAGACAGTGCAGAGCTGCAGAAGGGATGGGTTTGTGCAGACCATCCTGGGGAGGCGGCGATACCTGCCAGCTATCAAAGATCCCAATCCCTACAGTAAAGCTCATGTATGTTGAGTGCTATGCCTTTTTAAATTTTTTTTTAAGTTTTATTTTTAAAATATCAGATTTCTTTGCATAGCCATGTCTGCAATTTTACAAGGTTTGTGAGCCGTCGTAGTCATGACCTTCCACTTCTTGCTTAGTTCATTGTTCCCTCAGTCATTCTCTGAGTAACAGAGCTTTTGTCATGGCCTGTTTGATGTAAGTCTTCTGTGACTGGGTGTGCAGCTGTCATCACTGTGCTAACCTCACTTCAGAACTCCCACATTGGAGCTGGAGTGAGTAATTTATTGAAATCAATGGTCATGATTTTAAAAAGCCTCCATATAGGGGTACACTTTAACTCTTCAGGCTGAGTTGCTCCCACTCAGCAGTCTGTTACATGCTGTCAGCACTTGAACAAGTAAGGGCATTTAAGACCTGTATTTTTGGGTATTTTTTCCTTTTCTTATTTTCCCTGCAAGGAAAATTGCTTTAACTTCTTAGATAAATACTTTCTTAGTATACACCTTTGCACTAGCATAATTTTTTTTCCAGGTCATTTTGGACACTTCTGCCATAGACTCTACTCCAGTAAGAGTAAATTGACTCCCTGGAGAGGTGTTTCTGTGGGGAGGAAGCATTATACTTCTCAGAAGGAAGCTGGATCAGGTTGTGTGGAATTAAAGACTAGAGTAGAAGAGGGAGGAAATGGGGCAGTTTGTACTCCCAATAGCTGACAGGGAAACAAGGAGGCTTTCAGAAAGCTTTGGAAAACAATGGACAATTTGATTTGATTTGTCCAACAATGGACAAAGTTTTGTAGATGCATCTTCTGTTCAAATTTGATTTAGTCTTTAAAATCATATAATGAATTATCTTCAATTTAATTTCAGCATTATCATAACTCTTTGCACGTGTTTCAGCTCTAAACAAAGAGAAACGAAACTTTGAATACAGTTTTCTTGTCTGAGGAGGGAATTAGTAGAGAAGTTGCTTGTGTTGAAAAAAAATGGTGGTCTGTGTGTTTTTGCACAGCTGTAATGCTCTGGCAGTCAGGATTTTGTGTGGCAGACCAGACTGTTAGTCCGTGAAGTCCAGTTTCTTGCCTTCAGTTGTCCCTCCCTTATGGCTTTGAAGATAGGCAGAAGTGTCTTGTGGTGCTTGGATTAACTGAGATTTTTCCTCTCCTCTTGAAACTATTACCATGGTTATATGCTTCTCCTTCTTGTGGATTGTGACTCTTGCAGGTTATTACTCTTGATATTCATAAATTTTTCAATTTGTGGAATTTTCTTGGGCACCTGTAGAAATTTTGTGCCTGAAGCTAGCCTATAATGTGTCTTTCTCTCAGGTAGGTAGAACAAACTCTTCATTTGGAATTTTTATTCTGTGTATATTTGGACATGTATTTATTATTTTTAATTATGTACATGTGACATGTTGGATTTGATTTTTTGGGGGTGAGTTTTGAGAACAGCTATCTCTTGTTCAGGCAGAGCGCCAGGCTGTGAATACAGCTGTTCAGGGATCTGCTGCAGATATTGTCAAAATAGCCACTGTGAACATTCAGAGACGCCTGGAAGCTTTCTCCTCTGTGATCAAGTCTCATGGACATCTGGAGAGCTCCTTCCAGAGAGATAAGACTGGTATTGTTGCCTCTTTGCACATTTTCAGTGCAAGATTTTCAGTGTTACTAATGTTAATTAAAAAAAAAACAAAACAAAACCAACAAACCTGTAAAAGGTTAGTGCCTTTGGGCCTAGAGGTGGGAGAAGTTTTACTTCCTGACAGTGGTTAAGTCTGTGTTTAAGGGGCAAAAAAGTCATCAGGAAGGAGGAAGAATATCTGCTCAGCAAACTAAAGCAAATGTAACCAGAACAGAGATTCCAGTTACCTCAGAGCAGACCTTGCAAAGCTTGGCAGTGAGAGTTCATGTGTGATGTGATCTCTGATGCTACCACAAAGTTGTTCGGAAGTGGGAAGGAGGAACTGAGCAGACACTCTGGCTTCAGAGGCAGTGAAAAAATTGACTGGGATGACTTCTGGTTCCAAAAATACATATTTTGGTTAGAATTAAGCCTGGAATTTGTTGGCTGGAAGTTGATGTGCAGAGACCTCACAGGAGTGTTATATGAGGCACTTATCTGCATAAGCTTTTTCTGGCTGCAGATAGCAAAGCTGTGTTGGGGTGCTCATTCCCACAGGAATGCCAGAAAGACTTTTTTTTAGCTTAATGTAGATGGTGTTTTGTTTCATTTTAGAAAGACTACTTAAGAAATGGAGAGCTATATTTCTTTGATAGTTCTTATGCTTCATTTGAAACATGAAGGTGTCTTAATATGAAGAGTCTGATTTGGAAATTAATAATTAATTACCAAAGCTCTAAAAATGTGTCAGGGAGTTTATTTTGGAGAGACCAGATTCAGAGGTCAGCTGTGAGTAGAGGGCACATGCTTGGCAGAGCTTCCCACCCCTCCTAGGAGCAGAAACTACTGACCTTTGGCCAGTGTAATTGTAGGGAGGTGAGTAGATGCATTTGTGACAGTTTTCCCCTGCTCTGATACTGAGTGTTTCAAGAACTGGAAGGAATTCTTCTTCATCAAGTTAGAAATGCCTGTGCCATCAGAGGAGCATCCAGCATCACATGGCTGCTTCAACATTGCCGCTTCAGTGTGAGGCTTGTTTGAGAAACTGATGATGGCTTGAAACCCTTTCTGTGAACTGAAGTCCTCCTGTTAACTAACCTGAGAAATAAATAACTTTTGAGTCTGTGTGTGTGAGGTTGTTTGTTTATTTTAAAACACCAACAGCTTTTAGCATGCAAGGGTTTGTTTTATTTTTTGTCAGGGAAGGCCCACCAGGATCTTGGTTTTGTCAGCTGCTTACTTGTTTATTGAATAACTGCTCTTTTTTTTTTCTTTCCTCAGTTCTACTCAGGAGCTACAGTTTCAGAAACTGCATTTTGCAGGAGGCTGACTGCTTTCTTAAACTAGTCATTAAAATGTGTTTTTTTCCTTTTTTAGAAAGCAGAATCCTAATTCATTGCCAGAGAGAACGCTGTAAACCAGCTTCTGATTAAACTTTGCAAGATTTTGTTTAAAATTTATGTTCAAAACAGATGGTTCAGGAGTCACAACTGTCTCTTGTTTCTGTTCCGATTCATATCTTTATAATGTAAGGCTGAAATGTGTATATCTAAAATACTTTTTATTAACATTTTTTTTCCCTCAGTAGCTGTAAAAATGTTGATAGAATAGCCATGATTTGTGGTTTTGTCTGTAGGCTTTTTAAGTTTCAAGATCCTCACATTCTTTTTCTCAGCATTAGGAATGTGCAAAAGTTTTTGATACAAGAAACACATTTTTGTATGATGGTGCCTAACAAACTCTGCACTTCATTTATGTAGGAAGGTTGTCAAGGAGGAGGAACACAGGGATGTTACATCCCATCAGAGGAGCCTTCTTTATCCTCCAGCTGCATGATGAGCTCCTCTATGAAGTTGCAGAGGACGATGTCATCCAGGTACAGCCCTGCAGTTCCTCTTTCAGCTGTACTGTTACTGTATTTCAAAACAAGCCTTCCTTCTGGGGGCTCACATTCTCTTCCCTGGATTCCCCTTCCCTGGGTGCTGAAAGGTCTGTGAAAACAAAGTTCAGTTGAATGAAAAAAACATGTTTGCATTTTTGATTGCTTGATTTTTGGATTGAAGCCATCCCCTTCATTTTCAGGATGTGCTTTGTTGCTTGTAACAGTAGTTCATGCAACTTCTATGTGAGGCTTGATGAGTGCAGTGGCTTAGTATTGTTGACAGGTGTAGGGGGAAGTGTTTCCTCATCCGGAGGTATTTTTGCCTCCCTGCTTATGTTCTAGTGCCTAACTCAGAACATGTTTTAGAACAGCTGTGGTTTGTACTCTGTGCAGGGAAAGGAGGATTCTGTCCTTTTGGTACTCATTTCCTCATTCCCTACCTACTTGTCTTCCTGCTAGGAGCATTGTGGTGCTGGCTGTCAGTGGGGTACGTACAAGGAATGTGCTCTGTGGTTTTTAAGTACCCTTAATGTCTGTGTGTGTCTGTGTGTGTCTGTGTGTGCCCTCTTCCTCCCTGAGGGCACTTCTAGGCCTGGGCACAGAGGAGTCTGTGTACCAGCTCTCAGGGGCAGGTGTTTGAGCTGGATGTTGGCAGCTCAGTGCTTCCCAAGTCCTGAGCATGAGCACAGGGAGGCTCCCAGGCCATGCTTCCATATCTTGGGGTTCCTTTCTTCCCCTTCTACACAGGCACATCTCTGATGGCAATCAGTAACTCCTAGTCTGACAGAGCTTTCAGCAGTGCTGACTGGCCTGAGCATGCATGTATACATTAATAAATATATACTAATAAAAGCATAAAGAATATAAGTGAGTACATTTATTAATAATATAGATACGTTCATGTAAATAAAAACAAAAGTTTTGATAATTTTGTCTTGAATCTCAGCTCAAGCTTTTTCTCATTTTGCCAGCTTTGTTCAGACATCTGATGCTTCAATCTGCTTTTGAGATGAAAAGGCTCCTAATATTCTTCCTGCAGAAGATTGAAATCCCCTGAATATGGGCTTTAACATCTTTAGATACTGACTCCAGTTTATCATGGTTTTCCCAGGAGAACTGGAGACAAGTGAATGGATTTGCTTATTATTTATTGTATTCTATTTATTTATATTTAAGTACCTCAATTTCGAGAGCAATTATTACCAGCTTTTTTAACTTCCTTCAGATATATTTCTCCATAGATTTTTCTGAGCAATTGCTAAACCAACAGGTTTTCCTGTCTCCCCAGCACAGCTGCTGTCTCTGGTTCTAGGTGCAGCAGCCCTAACTGGATGTTCTTTGCTGGTGCCATGTGCTGGACTTGGAACCATTCTCAGAGAATCTCCTTCTGTAGGGTTCATGTTTCTTTTGATCTGCTGGGCCCCAAACTCAATCAAGGCTGGATTGGTTTGAATAAGAGTGGAAAATTGATTTGTGCGTCATGCAAGCAACATTTTCTGTGTTACAGAATTTAATTTCCTTGTTTTTTTCAAGGCAGTGTGCCTTGCTTAGGCCCTGTCAGTTTTTAATTTCTGATAACCCCATTTTTTTTCCTGTCCAGGCAGTTATTTTTCATCCTATTTTTGAACAGTAGATTGTTTCTGTCCTAATTCTCTACCCTACTTCTTTCTACTCTGTACTTGTCTGTGCTGAATTACATCGTATTTCAAAGCACTTTTCTAGGTTATCAAGATCATTTTGAAATGCAGTATGTAGGGGCATAGGGGCTTGGAAGGCAAATCTTCCCCTAATTCTTCATGCTGTTGTAAAGTCTTGTGCTCTGATCTCCTCAAATCCTCTCCTCCATTCCCCAGCAAAAATTGTGGAGGAATTTCTGTGGTGGCTACCTGTGAGGAAATGATGAAAACACATGGAAGGGTCAGACAGCTTGAATAGTTCCTCTGCTGCCAGGGTGGCTTGTAGCTGAGCTGAGGAATCACTGTAATTCCAAAGCCTTTTTTCACTCTGCTGTGGAAAAGTTCTTGGGATAGGTATGGATTGAAAGATTCATTCAAAGAAGCAATCCAGGACAAGCTGCATTCTGCATAGGTCTTGGGGGAGGAAAAAGGGAGTGCCTTTGTCCGGGGCAGGTTTTTACTGTCAGGAGAAAAAAAAATCCAGTCTATTGTAATCCAGAAAGCTGCAGGAAGAAATAATTTCTGGTCTCCTAACTGTGTACTGAAATGAGGGTTTTCTTAGGAGTACTTTCGGAGAGCAGAGAAGAGTTACCTCATCTGTTTACTAGAGGGCAGGACTTGCCTTAACTAAACAGTGAGGGGAAACCTGGGCAGTATTTGTAGCACCCACATGGAATGTGATCTGCTTTCCCAGAGGTTTATAATTTGTGTTTCACAGAGTGCTTTTCAAGCTGTCACAACACGGAGGAGACACCGTTCTTTGCTTCTGGCAAATTTGTTTTGTGTCTTGCTTTCGGTACATTGAAGTTTTCAAAACAAACTCCATGAAACACTTAAAGAGTTGTACAGCTGAGTGACAGATGAGACTCTTCAGGACCCCAAGTGTTTAACAGAAAGTTATTCTTGGCCATTTTTTTGAGGAGCCTTAAACACTGCAGAACCAGTCACAGCTCTATGCTGCATAGTTTCTCCATTCATAAACACTAATCAGGATTTGGTTGCATTCCCATCATTGGTAAGTCAGTGCAAATAAATGCAGGATAGGATTCCAGGTATCTGTCTGCCCCAGCTATTGACAGAAACCCAGAGCATTGAAGTTGTGTGTGTGTCTGATGCCTGTTGTTTTCTCCTAGGTTGCTCAGATCGTGAAACATGAGATGGAAAATGCCATCAAACTCTCAGTGAAACTGGATGTTAAAGTGAAAATTGGCCCCAGCTGGGGAGACCTGATGGACCTGGAGGTGTGACAATGTTGTGCAACTCTCCCATGCGCGTGGAGGCAGAAGGCACCATGGGCTGGGCAGGGCCAGGGCCTGTGATCACCTGCTGGCAGTGTGATCCTCCTGTGCTGTGTTTCTACTGGCAGGGTACCAAGCTGCCTTCTGAAACATGTGGTGGAAGCTGGTATGAACTCACCAAGCCAAACCCTCCAGAGCTCAGTCAGAGCACTGAAGCATATTTACAGAGCTGTGAAATCATTAATTGTTAAAAGAAGGATAAATAAATTAATTCTGTTAAAGTGTGCTTGGTCTTGTACAAACCTCCAAAGCCTAATGAATTTATTATGATGAAATGAGCTGGATTACATTATTAAAACAAGGTGCAAGCATAATTTGGCAGTGCCTGTGTATAATTGTCTAGGGCAAAAAAAAGTCATTTTCATTGCACTTGATGTGGAATTTTGCAGGCCTCTGCCAGGATTATCTTGTACTGGATTCTGCTGATGACACTCAGGTGCTGAAGTGGCTTTACAGTTGGCTGGATTTCTCACTGAGCAGCTATGCAACATTCACAATGAGTGGATCCTGTGCTTGGTTGGCCTCTGACTTTTAAGAAAGCATTTTAGTGACTGACTGCTGTAATTCATCCTACTGCTACCTTGCAAACTGGCCTCAAGAGGGATATTGTTTGGAGTTAGTACAAAATCACCAGCAGAAACATTTTAAAGAATGAAGCTCAATGAATTGGTTAAAAGCTTCATGGCAATGCATATTTTTGTGAGGAAGAAAATAATCTCAGTTTGGCCAGCTGACATGGCAGCTTTGCTTGGTGTATTTGAGAGGAGTTGTTACACTGTGCTGGGTGACCTGGCTCTTCATTCAGAGACCATTCTCCTAAGGAAGCCTCACACCTGCCTGTTGGCAGCCCCACTAAAACCTGCTCAAATTTCTCCCACTCTTTGCCTCAGTGTCTTTGGCTCTGACCCTATGATCAGGAAGAAGGTTTTCCTGGGAGTTTGGGCTTGTCAAGCTGAGCTGGGATCAGATCCTTCAAAATAAGGGGCAAGGAAGGAGCTTGCAGGGAATTAATCTGCCTCTATTTGGCATTACTCTCCCCACTAATACCTTCTGGTCTGGCTAAACCTCACATCACAAGTTTTCATTTCCCTTCCAGACAGTTGTGATGGTTATACAAGTTCAGCTGCTTTTGTTAACTTCACACAATGCCTGACCTTAAATTCTGTCATTTTCATCGTCTAGCCCTTGTATTTTACAAGAAAGGGAGGACAAGTGCCTCCTGTCATCTTCCTTCTGCCTCTAATTATTGTATCATGTCTTTTTGCTGCAGTTCCTCCCTAATGTAATCAATCTCCATCTTTCCATTCTTGCCTCCTGTGAGAAGTTTTTAAGCCCCTAATTATCCTTTAATTTCTGAACTTCTGCTGGGTCCTTTTTAAGCAGAGTACTTTTGAAGTTGCTTTTTCAGCCTGATCTGAGAGGATGCACACTTAGCTTTCAGTAGCCTGAGAGGAGGCTCGAGATTGTTCACTTCAAATGTGGCACTTTTGACAGAGCCATTATCCTGACATCAGAAGTAGCCGGCACCAAGGGCTGGAGAACCCAGGGAGTGTTCAAAGATGTTCACGGGGCCTCCTTACAAAAGACTGCATGCCGGACTCTGATCCACCAGCTGCTTCTTGTGCTGCAAAACAGACACGTGGTACCAAGCGAGAGCCCCAGATGAGGCTGCCTTCACTGCCCTTCTCAGCACTGTCTTGGCCTTCTTTCCTGTTCTGTATTCCACCTTACATTGAGATTTTGTTGTTTGCTTCCTGCCTGCTCTATGCCATGGCTTTCTATGACATCCGTCACCTGATGCCTGAGCTCTTTATCCACAGCATTGTCTTCTTTCTTACTTTATTAAAGCTTTTGCTTTTAACAGATCTGAGCTTCGGCACCCTGGTGCCTGACCATTTGTGTGCTCTGCCTGTGAGGATGCTGACTTGGACTCAGTTTCAATTCACATGGCCTGTTGGTTTCCTGTCCTGAGTGTCCTGCGGTGACACACCTGTGCCCTATTCCAGGCCTCACTAGGGCTGCTGTCATTTGGGCTGCTTGTTCCTTGGCACATTACAGTTTTCCCCCCCCACACACTGCCTTCAGAATTTCCAGAGGGTGGATTTCATGCATATTTCTCAGCAAGCTCTCTAGAAGGGGGTGATGCTAATCAGTCAGAGGATTAACATGTACTCAAACTTACTTTGACTAACAAATTCAATGGGTTCATTTTAATTAAGCAGTAATTTGGAGCAAATGAGAAGATAAGAGGTAGCCACTGTGGTATTTGAGTCGTGTTACTGGGACTGGCTCTGAGCTGTTTTTTGACTGCTGCTCTTTACATTCCTCAGTTCTGATTAGACTTTAACTCTTAGCAAGACTGAGCAGTGGAAGCAGAAGAAGGCTTAGTCAGATAAGCAGACGTACTGTCCAGAACTGCAGAAAAGGGTTTATGTTGTTTTCTGAAGGCTGTAAAAAGGAGCCTGGCTGCTCACATTACTTACCTGTTTTTGCTTGCGGGCTCCTTTCCCCACACCTCTGATTGGCTGAGGGCATTTTTTTAATTCAGGGGCAGATGACCAGAATGCAGGTTAGTCTCTGTGTGGTGAGAATGGGATGCATCTGGTAGTGTTTGTTCCTCAGCTTGTTAGTGTGTTTCTCCTCAGCCCATTCCAGCCTCCTGTCAGCCGGCACAACCCGGCACAAAGACAGATGAATGCTGCAGAAGGGGTAAGAGTTCTGTTTGTTACGACTGTTGGCAGCCTTGTCCCTTGGTGCACACAGAACTCCTACTGCAGAGCAGCCCTGCACTGCCCTTGTCTGGCTCCCGCACCAAGCAGGGATGTGTCTGCCTGTCAAAAGAAATCCGCTTGGGATGCAGTCCTGGCATACAGCTGTGGTCACTGGGAGTGTCTCGTCGTCACATGATGGGAACCTGCCTGACCCAGCTCCTCACAGGGAGAGCCTGTCCCCTGGGGCTGCTGGGCAGCCCTGGTCTGGTTGGTTCCCATCTGCTTTCTGCTCAAAGTGACTCAAATTTGCATTCAGCTGGCTACTGGTACAGGGCAGAACTTGCCCGGCCTTATTAGCAGGAATTCACCCCTTCGGTGTTTGCTGCAGCCTCTTGGTCCTTTTCCTCACATGCAGACCACAAGCTTGTTTTGCCTTGGTCTTTCTGCTGCTGCTTTCCTTTTGTCCCTGACTACTGGAAGCAGTGAAAGGCAGGTGACAAATAATGACACTGGTAATCTGATCTGGTTTGGTCCTTTTGCCTTTCTGCCGTGCTGCTTGCATTTCATCAAGAGAGTTGTACATAGCTGACAAGAGGGAGATGGGAGCTAAGCAGCTGTGGCTGACGTTTTGAGCTTCTCCTGGCAGAGCAGTTCAGCTGTGCTGTTGTGAAGAGCCCTTACACTGAGCTCGCTCCTGCCCTTCCCAGAGCTCAGCCCGTTGGTGGCAGCGTTCACCCTGAAGTGGGAGCTACGGGAAGGGGGCTCTTGGTTGGCTGCTAGCCGGGGTCCAGGGCTGGTAACATTCCCGGGGGCTGCTATGGCAGTTGGGAGCTCCATGTGAGTTCCCTGCAGTGGAGCATGGGAACATCAGCTGGGCATGGTTCTGTCCTGGCAGGACCTGCTGGAGGAAGGGAGGGGACCGTCCCCACTCCAACAACCACAACTGCAATTTCTGTATTCCTGAATGAGAAGTGTAAACTCCAATCAAAGCTTTACACAAACCACGCACCTTTGAAATAATGTAAAGAATCCAGGAGTAGAAGTTGGGGAATAAAAGGAGATTACACCAACTAATATCAATTCTTTCCTTTATTTTCTTTCCCTCTGGGTTTGTTTTTGGGTTTTTTTGGTTGTAATTTGGGGCTGGGAACAGCCTCACTTTAAGATACTTTAGCTTTGTGATACTGATTTAGGATACCTGTGGAAACAGGACATGGTTAGCACAGGAGTGTGTGGTTCACCCCAGATCAGCCTTCGTTCTGAGAGACAGGTAATGACTGTTAACAACCCACACACATACTCAGCCCACATTTCCTTGACACTGAGTTTGAATATTTGTTACTATTTAAAAAAGTACAATGTTTGATTTGTTGATTTAATCACAAAACAAAACACATGAATGGAAACACTCATTTACGTGACTATTGCTTATACACCTAAGAGGAAGAGTTGACTACAAATGTCCACAGACAGTTCCTTCAGGAGAGAGAGTGTGCTCGTACCAGACACTTCCAAGGCAAAAAACCATTCAAGACTGAAACATGCTGTGCTTGAATTCAGCTTTGGGCTATGGGAAAGGATGGAGGGGGCAGGGCCCAGGCTATTTGAGGGGTATAATTAACAAAAAACAAGCTTTGCCTGTGCTACAACACACACAGTTTATATGTGAAGGAGGCCTGGGTTGGATGCTGCTCTGAAGTGTTTTCTATTAAAAAAAAAAAAAGGTTTCTATGCCCACCTGCATTATGCATGCACTGTGGTGTGAAAGGGATTCTGGAAAAGGAGTATAAAGGGTTTCAGAGGAGGATTTATGTGATAATTTTATACAATACATGTAGTAAATAGAGCATTTTTGTTAAACATTTATGTAACAATCCTGGTACTGTGGGGAATGACTAATTGATATAGATAGTTGAACTGCAGAATGGTTAAAAAAAAATTAAACCCCCTCCCCCAGGTAATTATAGAAAACAAAACCTGATTCTCAAAATTGCAATTGTCATGTCTTTTAATTTAAGATTTGCAACTGAAGTTAAAGCTCTAGGAATGGATTTAATTTAGTTATTAATAAATAAAATAGCTTGTACTTCATTGAAGACTTGCCAACTCTGCAGACTATCTAATTTAATGCATTTTCTCTGTCTATCTACAGCACTAGACATAAGATTACAACCATCTAGTCAAACCTAAAGGTGTGTATGCTGTTGGAAGTTCTGTGTAACTGGTTTTGAATTTGATTGTGACAGAGCTCCTGGAGAGAAGAATGTGAGAGAACAAAGTATCTAAATGACTAAACAACACTTTAAACAGAACTAATATTTCCAGCCAATCTGGCCTGGTGTAGCTGAGGATTGCAAGGCTGAAGATACATCTAAGCTTGGGATTTTGCTTGAGGTGGTGCTGTCTGAGTGGGAAAGGTGAAAGCACAGAAATATTTCATCATCCAGTGACAGCCAATGTCCTTGATTTTCCTCCAGCCAGTCCCAGTCCTACAGTCTTTCTCAGAATCAGATGCTGGCTCCTTGCTGGGAATGCTGCAGCTTCATGCCTGTCACTGACAGCCTTGAGCAGTGTTCAGGGCAAGCCTTGCAAAAATCCCACACTCCCCCTCATCTCACAATAAATCACCCAGGCGAGAGTTTTTCCTCCCTCATTGAACTTTTTAAGTGATGTTTTTTTTCCACATACATGGTAAATCTTGATAGAAAGCATTTAACAGTGTGCACTAACAAACTTATACAACATATACATTACATATATATATATAATATATATAGAATGTTCTATATACAAACATATACAACTTTTTAGATCTCTGCAGACTACAAGAAAATTGATAGTCACAAGTGGTGAACTTAACAGAAATAGTAATTGGTAACTGTCTGGAAATATGTAAAATATATAAGAGTGGAAAGCTGTGACCTAATGGGGAGTACTAAAGAAAAGTTGCTTAAAAGTTTAGTATTAAAAATTGCAAGTTTGAGGGCTGCTAAATTCTCATTTCTCTGTTGCATAAAAATGCAAATGGAAATCTATTGACAGTTTTTTTGTGGTTTTTTTCACCCTGGTGTTAATCTAGAGATTGCTGGCAGCCAGAATCAGTTGGGCCTTGTGTAGAAGACTTGTTGAGGACACTTTTCTCTCTGGGTGAGCTGCAGTGATAGGCAGTTAGAAGTTGCTCTTAAATTTTCTTCAAAGATCCCATGATTCCAATCAGCCTGAAGAGCTGCTTCTGACTGCCACACACCAGCGCAGAATGGAAAATTAGCTGGCTGCTGGACAGTTTGAATGCTGCCCCACATGATTCTGTGGGCCAGAGACCAGTGGGTTTGGATTATAGCCCAGAGCATAGGTCTGGTGAATACAGATTTAAACTGAAGATCATATTGCGTTAATATTTTCCTTTATTTCTCATTCTTGATGCCTGCTGAGAGCAGTGCTTCCTCACAGGCACAAGTGGTTACTTCGGTGACCCAGCCCCTGGAAGGAGTTCCCCAACCCAGTTCCTATTCGCATCAGAGTGGCAAGTTTGGCATATCCTTACACATGTACACACACACACTGAAATGCTCTTGGGTCATGAACAACTCCAATTCCTTAGCTCTCAGCAGAAACCCAGGCATTGCTCAGGCTTTGACCTTCTTCCTCGCAAGTTTCTACAATTCTGACAACATAGAGCAGTTTCTCCTGTGCCAAAGGAACTTGTGGAGTCTCATTCCCAGTTGAGCTAGACCTGTCAGGGCCATCACTTTGATTTTTGCCTACAGAAAAATGTAAAAATCCTGTAAATCATGAAATTCTGTTCTGCTACAATGGGAATTTAAAACTTAACACCTCAAATCTCTTCCAACTCTTTAACTTGTGCAATGGGCCAATTATGAGGCCATGCTTGTGGATGGTACAACTTCCTGGGCTGTATTTTATTGTAGGTAATAGGAAGAAGAAGGAAAAGACATTTTTGAGAGGGATCATCTGAACACTGATGATACAAACACCAGTGAGTTAAGGTCTAGGTGGGAGGGGGATGATGCCTGTCTCCATCAGTGTCCATCGGGATTCCCTGAAGGGACAGAAGATGTTACACTTCTTTAATAGAGTAATTTTAAAGCTGTTTTTCCAGCTTTTCCTCACTTGCTTTTTTCTAATTTGAAACGATGTCCAGACACATGAAAACAAGCCTTCATTGCCTTGTTTCCAATCCAATAGTGGAAAAATTTCTAACCTAAGAGTTGACCTGTGTGACAGTGAATCTTGTAGGACAGGGTGGAACATTCCAGCAAGACTGGCAATAAATCCAGCTTACTGTTCTCTTCTGTGGCTGCAGATTGCAGACTTTTCTGCGGCTTTCACTGCAAAAAGCCAAACAAGCCACTTTGAAGCAGAAGCAAATTACTTTTAGCAGTGTGAGCAGAGTATAAATTGCCATTCACCCATGGTGTCACTTTATATCTGTGTTCCATATGTCTATTGACAGTGGTTTTCCATGCTCCTCCCTGCCCCCTTGTGTAGTGTTCCTGCTCTAATCTCTCTCTCTCTCAGTTTTTTTTTTGGAGGGGGGGATGGGGGGGGAATGGGATGTTTTCTGTGCAGGTCTTGTCTCATAATATCAGCTGAGCACTTAAGCTCTGCAAGCTGCTAAGCAGTGTTTGACAGGACTGTGGTTTCCCATCTTGCCTTTCCTAACCTGAAGAACTGCTTTCCAAAGCTGTTTTTCTACTCTTGCTATTGCGAAATAAGGCAACCAAGTGATACAGACTCCATGGAGATGAAAAGTGCCACGGCCCACTTCAAGGACAACAGATGAATCTAGAGCACATTTTAAAAACTACAGATTAGGATCATGTGTCATGTGCTCTGAACTGCAAATAAACCATCTAGGCACATATCTTAATGACCTTTTTAGATAGTGCCTGTCCAGCTGCCTGCAAAATCATTAAATTTTGGGCATAGGATTTTAAGTTTATTTATTCTTCTGGTAGGAGGTAAAGAGCATTGCTTTTGAGAAAGGCTTCTCAAAAGAAATAAACAGCAGATAAGAAAATGCAGCTCAACTCATTTTTATGTGGAGAACAGTAGCAAACATGCTTGAAATGGACTGGCTTTTTATAATGTTGCTTTTAAAAAATAAAGATTTTTGTCATTTAAGGTGTTTTTTTTTTCTCAGAATAGAAATAAATCCCATTTTCTTCGGTCACAACATGCTTCCTTTTTCTCTTTTTTTTTTTTTTTTTAAGTTGGCAATTAGTCATGCAAAGTTTCATAAGTGCATTAACATTCGAGTTTGTACAGAATATTTTTAACCAGACATACTCCCCACAGTTCATACCTACAGCTTCTGAAAAACTACATGCCACAGTGATGGTTGAGTTCCTTTTGGGAAAAAGGAGTCATGAGTCAGCTGTTGGAAAGACCCTCATGATTCCAGCTTCTGTCCCACGGTCTGTAAAATTTCTCCTTGACGTCCACTGTGATGAATCCAATAACAGTAAAAGAAACATCTTCTTGGAGAAAAAACTGTCTCTGGCCAGTGACTGGTAGATTTGGGAATAAAGGTTGCTTTCCTGAACAGTGTTCTTAATAAAGCCACAAGCAGCTTCTTTGAAAGTCTAAAACTGGTACCACTTTTTGTCCTTGTATTTGAGCATCACCTACAGAGATGGGAAAAAAACCCAAAGAAATGGCAATCAAACATCATGCTGCATATGAGAGACCACACATGCCCTAGGCCCATTAACTGTCAAACTTCAGAATTAATAAATGCAGAACAATGCAATACTTTATTAACAATGTCAGCAGGTCTTGAGTCCACTGAGATCTCATATTTAATTTATTAGATATTACATTAAAAAAGTGTTACCTGCTATTGCTATTTTTAGTAGATTTTTCCTGAGGAGCTTTAACTACCTTTCTTCTTCAAAATTTAAAGGAACTTGCTTTTTATAGGAGTAAAAAGACACTTACCTGTGGAGCACAGTAGATATGCCCTGATTATATAAACTTCTTGCATTTCATGGCATGTTCTTTTTTTCACACTTACAAAAGCCAGTAAAAATGTAAAAGTCTTGTCTGGAGATGTGATGCACATTAAATGAAAAACATGCATTTTGGGAAGGATGTTTTGATGTTGTTTTACCTTCGAGAAAAATCACTTTAGTTTTCCCAGTCTTAACAGTGTGGGATGGAAAAGCTTTCCATTTCCAGCTCCAAGCACAGAAGCTATTCCTATTCCTGGCAAGGTCTGTTCTACATAACAGTACCACAGGGCTGTACTAGTAATGTTCTCCTCTTCCCAGTAAGATCTGTAAAGGTTCCTATACACTCATCCACCTACCTGTTTTCAGCCCTACTGCAGGGATGTGCTGCATTAAGTGGCTTAAAAAAACAAATCATAACGAATTAGTGAGAAAGGCAAGATGAGAAATGCCATGTTCTAAATTCAGAGGCTAACAATGGATGCTCATTTCTGGAAACATGAAAGGAAGGGGTGTGCAATGGTAGTTTATTTTTGGCACTCTGATAGTTTGGGATCAGGAACAACATGAGCACACTTCCAACACCACGACTGCGTGAAGGAAGGGAATGGCACTTGGCTTTCCCAAAGAGAAGCAATGGCTGGCTCACAGGGTTGTCAGCTCCCAGTCCCAGGGTGTGGGTGCCAGTGCTCCTACCTCGTGTGCATGTTTGGAAAACGCTTCTGCGCTGGCCATCATGCTGGCAGTCCTTTCATCCAGCTCGCCCAGCTTCTGTCCCCTCTCATCCAGGGCAATGCGCGCACGAGTCAGGTCCCCAATGACTCCGCCCGCGGCTCCTCGCACGCCTTCGATCCCGCCCGATCCAGGGATGTGCTGGGCGAGGCTTCGAGAGGCTTTCCCTGCTGTGGCCTCACCAACTGCAAAGGAGAAAGAGACAGACAGACAGACAGGGGTGAGCTCCTGGCCTGGCTCTGTCAGTGCTCCTCAATTTTGAGCTGCAGCCTTGCAGCAGGGACATCATTTGAGGGGTGCGTGGCACACGTGGAAGGCTTTGCTCTGCCACCATCACATCTGCAATGCAGTCACATGTCCCCCACTCAGCTGATCAAAAGAACCTGCCAAGGGGAAGGAGTTATGGAATGGCAGACAAGGACCCTCCCCTTCCTCCACTAGGTCAACTTTCTCTTTTCATCTATCTTCTAAATCTTGTGTACCACTCCATTTCTGGATGACAAGAGCAGGGGATCTCAAGAATTAATTTCTGCCCAAAAAATCCCCAAAGAATAAATCACTCACAAAGCTCCTCTCTGTCAAAAGCTTGTCCACTTCCTCCAAAAAGTCCTTTGAGAAAGCCTCTGTTTTGGGCTTCTGGTGTTTCCACAGGAGTAAACAAATCCCCAAGCATGTCCTAGTAAAGCCAGAAAAAAGTCCATGTATAAGGTTAGTGAGGTGAAAGTGGTTCTGGGTGTTTTCTTGATTTTCATTAACGAGCCATGTGCACTGGATCTAATCAACTAGCTTTAAAAGAGTCTGTTGTGTGAACAGTATGGTGTAAATAATATTTGTGTATTCTGACAAATGCTTGGGCTAACTAGACTCATGCTTTCAAATGGACTTGGTTTGTCACTGCCCAGTCCCATGTTTGTTGCCAGAGGAAAAAATTGCAGTTAATTCAGAATGAAAATACCAGTGGTAAGGTCACATTTTGCTTAGAAACAGCAGAGGTGACACTATAATTGAATAAACAATTTGTTGTGCATTATATATTTTGTTTTAATGATTGCCCGGCCAGGCTGGGCAGTCACTCTGCTTTCTTTTTATAACACACCTGAGTTCAGTGCTTGCCAATAATTCAGAGTTAGGTGGTTTGTTGTTTAGTTGATTTTTTTTCTTTTTAAACAAAATTCATTACCTTCCTACAACCTTCCCCACCCCATTAGTGTGCCATCAGCAATGCTAAATAAGCATCTGCTGAAGGCACTGCTCTGGTGCCACATCTTGGAGCAGTCACTCCAAACAAATGTCAGGCTCAGATTTATTTGCAGCAGTATCAGGAAAAGCTGTCTCTCTGGAAAAAAAACTGATGGGAAAAGAGTGCAGTCCCATTAGTGTTTGACACCAGGGGGCTGTGTGCACTGGGAACAGTTTCTGCCCTGTTGCTAAGCCCTGTGTTTGCTCAGCCAAGCCGCAGCAGGCAGATCCAGTTGCTGTGCTGCACACAGGGCTCGCTCCTGGGGGCTGAGTGCGAGGACAGCGCTGTGACTCACTGCCACTGCTCCTCCGCACAGTCACCTACTCTGGGGAGAAAAATTACTGCAGCCCTTGCAGCCTAAGTGGATCTCTCATGCAGCCCAGCTTTGTTTTTCCAGGTAGCAGGTGATACTGAGTCATCTGCTTTCTGTACACACATAATGACCATGGAAACCTTTTACTGCATAAAAAGCCAAGATAAAAGCAGCCACAGTCCAGCAGTACAGAGAATCAAGGGCTGTCTTTCCTTTGCTTGGTAGTTGCATGATGCTGTTAAGGCTGGCAAAAAAAAAAAAAATCTAGTTTGTAACAGCTTCTTGCTGTAGGTCCATAGTCTAAAATGCATCGGTCAAACCTTTAGATTATTTTAAAATTGGCTCCTTGCAAAATAATCTCCTCTCTGGTGCACAAAAGCTGGAGTGCAATGCTCGCTCCTCAAATGCCTTTTCTTTTCAGACTTGAGACAGATAGGGCCATGATGTGAGTTGAGCAGCTCAGCACATGTTATTCCCTAGGGCATAATGAGTGCTGGCAGGACCATTTCTTTTATACTTCCATTCTGGCTCACTGCTAATTATATAACCCAGAACTTATCCTCCCTCTTATTTTTTTTTTTTTTATTTTTTTCCTTTTATTACTCATGTTTCTCCCTGTAACCTCTCACAATATCTTCTCTTCAGTAAATGATATTTTTATTTGCATTTTCATTGTAAAATAACCAAACCAAACCAGCCCATATCTAACATTGTAAAGACTTTTTGCACAGGTGGAGGTGACAGTGCATGAAAAAGCCCAAAGAACAACAGAGCTGCTGACCTCTCTCTGTTGATTTGACATCGCTCAATCAGGACAGTGCTATTTGTCCTGACAGCACTACAGCACTGCCCTTATCAGGGCCCATTTACCCCTGGTGAGTGAGGCCATCATCCCTCCCACACACAGGCACTGGAGGGAGGTGTGAGCCCCACCTGCAGGTTGTCACACATCTCCTGGCTGTACGTCAGGCGCTGGATTTCTGTGGGAGAGCTCAGGTACAAAGCCTGCCCTTCGTTAGTGAAACAAAAGGTCCGTGCTATCCTCATGTCCGTGACAGGCAAGTAGTTGATGTCCAGCAGCGGGCGAAGGCTGGGCAAGCTGAGGAGAAGCAGATTCCCTGGTTAGTCACCAGCTGCCACACGTGGCACACCTGCTCTGAGCCTGCATTTTAAACCAGCACTTCACTTTATGCTCTTCATAACTGCAACAGTTAAAGCACAGATCTAAGCTGAAAATAATTTTCTGCCATAAAAATGCTGTATTCCCATCATATTTTGTTTGCTTGCATGGAGAAGTTTCATCTGCCTTGCCTCCTAAGGCTTCTGCTACTGTCTGGATATGGGATGTGCACGTGGCACAGTGTGGCTTGTGCCACTTGGCTGGGTTCTTTGCAGGGCAAAGTCTGCAGGGACATCTGTAGGAAAGGGCCTGGCAGGGCCCTGCTTCCACCCTGTGGACAAAGGCTCCAGCATCACCTTTGCTGTCCTCCAGCTTCCCCTGGCTTGCTGTGTTGGACAGTACTTTCCCAAATTTAAATGACCTGCCCAGGAAAACAGGGTGCAACAGGGTGAAGGTGCAACTACAGGACTACTGCACAGTCAGCTCCCTGGGGTCGAGGACAAGGAAGAGAAAGCAAGTGCTCTGAACAGAAAATCTTCACAAGTGCCAAGAGTGGGACTTGGTACTTCACGAAGGATAAACAAACCCCTTACTATGGCTGAGTTCTATACTTCTCTATACCTGACCCATCATAACTGAGCAAAATTATCAGGGCTTTTTTTTATCATAGTTAAAATCACCAGCCATCAACTGTCACAGGTAGTGGATTACTAGAAAAAAACAGGAGCTTGCTTTACCGTGCACCTGCCCACATGGAGACAGCCCAAGGATCAGGTATGGCTGCATCAAGGCAGGGAATTAAACACACCCACCAGGGAGTTAATGCAGAGCATCAGGTACTCTGGAGCAAACACAAGTGGAATATGACAGCACTGTGCCACCTCTTTGCTTAGTTTTGCCATGAGATTAGTTAGATAAGTACCTCAGTGTCATGATGTGCCCATTAGCACAAAAGCACGCCAGACAGACGCTGTTACAGAGGGTGACCACATCTGCTCGCAATAAAAAGGACGTTTCGGTGATGTTGTGGACATGCAGACATGTTTGGGAAGGCAATGAGAAGACTTTGGCTTGTTTTTCTGAACAAATGACTGCAAATTGATGATCACCCATATCCTGGGAGGAGGAAGGGGAATGCATGACAAGTTTCCTTTTCCTTGTTTTGTCACCGTCATCGGCACTGTGTGGGTCCCTCCAGACTTCATAGGGCCGATGTGTCAGTGTCCCCATGCAGTCCAGGCATGCGAAGGTCAGCACGGCCCCCTTCAATGTCAGGACGGTGCCTGCAGAACAGAATCTCCTCTCACTGGCACTGGCACCACAACCAGACTGGCTGTCAGCACAGCACAGCTGACACCCAGCTTTTGTAAACACAGCACATACATTCATCCAGCCAAGGTGACAAGGCATGCTTGCTCAGTTCTTTCTGACCACATGAGAAGGGGAACAAACAGCCTGCCAGTACTGGAAAGGTCTCAGGCAACTGATGTCTATAATGATGGATATAATACATGCTGTTGAAGATGGTCTGTTGTTTATCTCTACATTATACTGTAGGACATTTATATACTAGTAGAATATTTATAATTTTACTTACAGCAGTAAAATTGCTGCAAGTCTGGTGACTTTCCAGCATTGTTTTTCTAAACAAACTGGGGGTGGGAAACCTTTACTCCTGTGCATTCTGCATTTTTTGTCCATTTTTTAAGCACATTCTGCCTCTCCTCAGACCTGACCTCTTAACCCTCTGTTCTCTCTGCTACACCATCTGTCACTCACTCAGCCAAGGATCTTTCCTGGTACAGCAACCTGCCAACATTTTTGTTTCCTTTCCTGAACTCCCTTCTGCTTCTCTGCAGCTTTCTGATACTAAGACAACCAAACTGTTTGCAGAATCCCAGACAGAACTGCAAACAGGACTGTAATTCCACAATATGAAGGAGCTCTGCTAATTTCCCCATTCTCACAAGAAATATGTAACTTTGCCTGACACGCAAGTCAATCTTTGGAACTAACACAACCAAAGCATCTCAGTCCATGAAGTTGTTGGTCCCTCATGAGCATCTTTACCTGTGTGTCCTCCACTCAGTGAATGACCACTGCTTGATTTTTTTGAGACATTTCCACCCAAAAGGCCATTCAGAATCATGCAGTTATTGCCCCATTGCACCAGGATAAAAAGCAGGAAAAGAGCTGCCCCCTCACCACTTGGTGACACCATGACTGGCTCTGACTGCCGTAAGTCGTCGCTGGCAGGCAGATTAAGGGACAGGATTATGACCATTCCAAGGCCTGTTCCAACCCAGAGGCAGGAAGAAACAGCAGAGTCGTTCTTCCGGGCAAAGGACTCCATGAAGTATAGAGCTGTGATTGCCTCCTTTGAGTCCCTATCGATACTGGACACGCTGGAGCTTCGGGAACGGCTGAAGGAGTTTTCCCTATTTTCTGCACAAATAAATACAAGCAAACAGACATAAATTGGTGCTCCAGGAACCTGCAGCAAATATAAACTCCCTGCAGGGTACAGAAAATAAAGTTTTCTTAACCTAAGTAAACATTCTGACCATAGCATGATACCAGCTTGCTGCCAGTAAATAAATAAGTGTGGAAAATGCTGTCAGACATCATCAGTTAGATCTGCATTAGAAACTAGCTGCCTATTATGGAGATTAGCATGGACTAATTAGAATTTACAACAGCCTTAGCTCAAAGGATTTGTTCTAAATAGCACAAAATCATTTTAGACCGATGTTACCAATGCATTTAGAATTAATCCATGTATCTCATTATTGCAGGACATGAAGGGAGATGCCATTACCAGCTTCAGAGCACATGTCCCTTGCTCTGCTCTTGTTGCTATCACCAGGATGTTCTAGCACTGCATTCACAGCCATCATTTATTGTGAAGGTATCAATAACTGCTCCCTGGGGAAAAGACACCCATTGCTGAACTGAACTCAGTCTCCAAAACGTCTCAAGGGTACAAATCCACTCTGGCTTCCCAGAGAGTGAAGTGAGAAACCTGCTCTGTGCCCTTGGCAACAACTGCAGAGTGAGCTGGCACTCCCTAAGCTTTAGCAGGCAGCTTCGAGAGCCAGCTGGAGACAGAGCTGTGCTCTCCCCACTGCAAGTGCTCAGGTACAGAGACTCTCTCTGAGCTTTTCAGAGAGAGATAACAATGAACTGGCTAAGGAGTCTGCTTTGTTTTGCCTAGCACCAGGCAGAAAGCAAAAAGCTGTGTGAGGGAGCTCCTGCAATTATCAGGAACATCAGAGGCTATAAAGCGCAGAGGGCTAAAACGTTCCTGAAGAGTCAAGGAGCCAGAGAGAAGATGGGAGTAGGGCTGGCTGCTGCACAGTCCTTGCAAAACAACTTATGCCAGGGCTGCTGTTTACCAACCTGTAGTTAAAAATGGAATCAGATCATTGGAAACCCCGCCTGCTCTTTTGCAACAATAATAACTGGATGTGGAGAAATAGTTCAAGGTACTGGATATCTGAGATAAAGATCTTGCCCCTGAATCTATCATTATGAAGCAGATCTGTATCTGGTACGAAATTGTCCTTTGTATAGTTCAGAAGAAAGTCACCTCTTCAGAGCCAATAGAAGTGTCTAAAAAGAGAAGTAGTTTTTGCCACGATGGAAGAATAAAATTAGAAAATTACTTTCTCACATACTCCAGCTTAAAACTGAGCTAATCCTCACATTGTATACATGGCTCCTGTGCTCCACCAGAGCAGCAGCTTTACCAGTGAACCTCTTCCTCAGACACTCAGACAACAAACTGCCCATTGTCTTCTCCTGCCCAGATGCCTCAGTGCAAAGTCATCTCTACACTGCAACTCCCTGTGGAAGACTGGAGAGAACCAGAGTAAAGCACTGCTGGAACCACATGAAGTATTTCTACATATGCTTCTGCCTTAATTGTTGGCACACGGGGTTGAGGCAGATTTTCCTGCTGCTTTTTCACACTTGGGCCACCTTCTGTCCTTTGAGGGCATATGTAACTTGTCAAAGAGAAGTTTCACAGGACAGCTGTTCCTGGCACTTCAATTCCACTCTCATGGAAGAGAAGCTTATGTCTACTTGAACTTCCAAGCACTGCCCTTCTCCCATTTCCACTTTCATGTAGGCACTGTTGTAGCTCTCCAGTTCTTTCTCACCACTACTCCATGTAGCTGCATAAACTGAGGTTGTTAGCACATCTACTGACATAGCTGCTAATACCTCAAGAATTAGTATCGCCCATTATCCCAAGCACTTTGTACTCCTCCTGCAGGGAACAAGTTGGCCCAGCTCCTTCCTGAGCACTGACAGGTAAAGAAAGGAAGACAGTAATTCCAGGGCAGAAATCATCAGGGCTCCTTATACACACACCACACATATATCTAAAAACAAACAAAGAAATAAACAAACAAGCAAACAAATAAATAAATAATTTTTTTTCCTCCCAAAGGGTACCTAATCTTTAATAAAAATGCTATTATGTAATTAATCTTCTATTTAACAGGTGTATTAATATCACAGTCACACAAAATTCAAATATGGTGGTGCTCAAACTAAGAAAGATGTTGAAAGGACAAATGCATTTAGGGTAGGTGACATACACAGAACTTAAAATATATGATGTGCCATTTGCATGTGTCATCAGGCTTTCTCCCTCCCTAAATTAACAAGAAATGTTCCTCACTCCTGTGCAGTACAGTTACTAATACATCTTTGCAAAACTGACACTAACAGATACAATCTTTAGGACACTTCTGGGAACATACTGTGCCGCTTTCTATTAAATACACTACTCAAACTGAAATTCTAAAGATCAGCAAGACATATGCCAAAATTTGATGTCATTAAACATACCTGAACAGCAAAGTCTGCAACTGCTTTTGTGACTACTGGCTGTCTCTAAAGCAAGGTAGAAATCTCTCCTCTTCCTAGATTTCAGGATAGAATTTAGTTAAGTCTTGCTCCCTGTGCCTCTTTTCTCACAGAGATTCTACCCAAGTTCTTCATCTAGCGAGTACGCCATTGTATCCTGGAGAAACACAAAAGCACCTTCCTTGGGAAGTTTAAAAAATTTGCCAAATCCTTTGCTAGTGTGATTTCTATGTCTCAAAATGACATCCTGTCTTCTCAAAGTTGACTTGCCAGCCTGTAGCAATCCTTTACCCAACCACCATATTCCAGGTTTTCTGTTCTATTTTCCTTTTCTCGCTCTGCATGATGTAGCAAGAATGTCAGCTACATCCTTCTGCAGGAGTCTGAACTAGGACCACCTCCTTGAAATGTAGATCAAAGTTGGTTTGGACTCTGCTTCAGTGAGGGGACAGGACATTCACCTGTGAAAAGCTCCTCAGAAGTTTCTGTCTTCTTCTCCTCTGGAGAACACCCTGCTATATGGCATTGTCTCATAAATGTGCTCCTGTCTCTAGATTGCTTCCTGCTTTGAGGAAGCCCAGTATTCCTTTTTCTCTGAGAGGCACATATTCAACTCCCAGGATTCATTAGGTCCCACATAGCCCCTCAGACCACTGCCTCCTTTTTTCTCTTCCTCTCAAACACCCAGATTTCTTGGCTTTTCTTTTTTCTTATATAGGTCTCCAGGCTGTTTCTGCAGCTGGCAGCAGAGAGCAGCATTAGAGAGATCCAGTGGTCCCTGAGAGCTAAAGAGTGACTGTAATTTGGGAGATGCTGCTGTTGGATGATGAACAGCTCTGAGCTGAAGCATTACTTCCTGCAGTCAGTGCATTTCAAGAAGCTGCATTCCATGGGTCAAGGCCACACAGAATAAACACCACTGCTGTCCTAAGAGTAGCTCTGCTTACTTCAAAATATTTTCATTCAGCCCCATCCTATGCATGGTTTGGGTTTGATGAGCTGCAGATGGAAACTCAGGAACCAACTACTTTTATGACACTGAACTGGTTGTTAAATTTGGGTGATGAGCTAACAGCATGCAAACAGAAGCTTTATGACTTAAAAGCAACCAAAACCCCTCTAAGTCGCTTCCTGCTCCATGGAAGAACACACAGGACACTTGAATGCACATGCAGGTTAAAAAGGAGGCCGGTGCTTTTGAGTCTTCCTTTTGTTCATCTGTGTGCGAGCAGCACAGGGCTGTTCGTCGTGTGAGCATGTTCTGATTCCAGGGAAGTGCTGGAGCACTGGGAATGCAACCCACTGCCATAAAGGCACAAGGACTGAGCCAAACACCACCATGACATTTATACAAAAGCAGCCTTGAGCAGCTGTCCCAGCCCCTTCCTTGCCTGAAACAGTGTCCTGCTGCAGTGGCCAGGGGAAGACTTAATTTAGGGTTTGGGGGTTTTCTGAAAATTTAAAAGATCTTTTGAGTAAATGATTCCATGTGTTTCAACTGCCACCTGTACAGAGTAGAGACTGCAGAGATTTATTTTTTTTCTTTCAACTTCCTTTTGCTTAGGAGAAATAAAACCAGAATTTTCTCACTTTCCCATGGAATTAAAAAAATCCCACGTGTATGCCGTGATCAGGGAATGTTCTGACTTGTCTATTCTCAGCTGCACCAAAATCTTTGTAAGGGGAACACATCCTCACATATCTTCCAGGAACACATCCTTAAATCATATATTCCAGGAAATTGTTACCGGGATAAAACAGTGGAATTAGGATTAACATAAAGTTATTTTATTTAAGAAGTTAGGAATCAGGAAAATAGAAATATCACTTGTTAAAAGGAATGAAAAAACTCAAACCTATCAGATGACAAAGATCAACATTTTCATATCAAATATTTACACTCATTACTGAATAGTTTTGCAATTGATTGTCAGCATCTTGGATGATATTTATAGGTTCTTCCCTGGTTTTAAAGTAATGAGTAATTGATTTGTTTATGAAATACATACAAAAGTAGACCTTTTTGACAGGGAAATCAATATCTTCTGGGAAAAAAAAAAAAGCAGAACGGTTTATATTCTCACTGGGAGAACTCTAAAAATTTTAATTTCAAACACCAAACATAACAGAGGCCTTGAAAACATTGACCAGTTTAAGACCACCATCTTACATTTTAAGAGAAATCTGTCAGGAAAGCATTCAAAACTCTGAATGTCAAGGGAAATATACAGTAAAGGAATTATACCTTCAGCATGAATTTGTGCACAGTACATCACAGAGACACAGAGACCAAAATTGGTACTGATGGCAATGCTTCAGCAACTCAGAGGAGAAAGGGGCAGGAAGTAACACACGTTTAGGAACACTGTACGTTTGCTTGGCTATAAAACCAACATTTTAACAGCACCACTATAAAGGTGCATTCCACATAACATAGTTCACTAAAAGGCAGCGGAAGCTGCCCTAAGCACAATTAATGTGCTAATAATCTGGAATTTTACTGTGAATTATTTCCTACCAGATCAACTTATTTAAGTTTCCCTGAAATTATGCTGTGGATATGCAGCTGGCAGAGCATTCCAACTACAGCAGCTGTGTCTGTGTCTCATGGAGCTCATAGCTGTGGGAAGCTTGACCCTCCCCAGAGAAATATTTGAAATATATTACCTTGAAGTTGCTACAATTAAGGCAGTGTAACCTGAAAAGTTTCATGGAATTCCCCCGTATACAACACTGATGGAATGGATGGCAAACAAAGGCTTGAAAGAGAAAATAGATTCAAGACAGTAGACCTGGATCCTTGGTATTTCTAGAATATAGTAAAGTTGAGGCTTATGTTTTAGTTCAGCAAGTTTTAAAAACAGAAGGGAACTGTCAGGGCAGTATTATTCTTCATGTTGAAAAAGTAGAAATAATGTCTATAAAAATGCAAAAAGGTCTTTGCAGTAAGAATCTATCAAACTTCCATATTTAATTGTATTAATAATTTCCCTTGACTTACACAAGCAAACTGTCTTTACATTAACATCACTAAAAGCTCATTTTTGACTTAGTTTATGAGCTGGGAAATATGTTTTTTAATCAAAGACATTACAGTTCTCTAGAACTGAAACCCCAGCCTGAACTATCCATTTTGCTGAAGCATCTTTCATAACACTGATGGTTGAGGAAAGAATAACTTGTATGACTTTTATAGATGGAAGTAGCCAAGGATGACGTGGAGACAAAAGGCATCTTAGAAGATGATGAAGCCATGGCAAGGTAGTATCTCTGCCTCCACATCTTTCTCACCTGAGCCACCCCTGGTGCTGGGGACCTCAGCCTCATCCCCAGGTTGTCACTGGGGTGAAAATTCAGAGATCTGCAAAACCTGAACCTCCAGGGGCACTGGGAGTGGAAGAGGCAGGTCAAGGGAAGTGACCATGGATATAGCAAAACACTCTGTGTTAATCTGAAGTGATGGCTAGCAAGGAAAAAAAGCTAAATTTGAGTATGTAGGGCATAACTCACCCTCAAATTCAACATGCCTAGTGTGAAATTAGCTTCACCTGGAGTCAAATAATTATTTAAATTAAAACTGACTAAACTGATTAGACATTTAGTAACTCTAAGAACAACAATATTTTCATTGACTTGGTTGTTTTAAAAACAAAGAAAATTAGCAGATTCTCGTAAGAAATCAAGTCAATCCTAGTAAAACCTAACAGAAAACGTACTCCAAGGAAAGTGAGAAACACACTTTCTAGATCTAGAACAAGTCTTCTCTGCAACATTTTATCTGCTCCTCTACACAGACAAGAAATATGGTGACAAACAGAACAGCTAGTGGGGGCTGAGGTTTACCACAGTGCCTCTTAAGTTTTTTCCTGTTACACAAGTCTTATTAATTACACTGACAGCAAATTAACTTCCACCGCTATCAAAATTGAAATGATTTACAGGAAGAATCAACACCATCAGCCCCTCTCTGATAAATAAATAAATAAAGCAAGCTAAGGGCTTTTCCATGCGCTATGACAGTCAAACTGTGAAAAGCCATGGCACTCAGGGGCCTTGTGAAGTGTGGCCCCAGGACTGCTGTGCTAAGCCCAAGGGATCTGGTAAGCGTCAGCCTGGCTTGGCTGCTTGGGCAAGGAAGTTTATCAGAAATTATCCATTCTGCAACATGGAGAGCACTGGCAAAGGGATTGTGCTGGAGAACATGAGCTGCTCTGAAAACCTGCCAGAGAAGCAATAACCTCCTCAGAAAGTTAACTTCTGCAGTTTGCTACTCTTGTGATGAAAATGAATCCCCAACTGTCTTCCTTAAGTCTTCTTCTGCCTTAGTAATTTATGTCCTGTCCTTTTCTCAAGAGGTGCAGACAGCTGACTATTCCCCTCCTCTCTGCAGTACCCTGTCATGCATTTGAATAATTTTGTGCTTTTTTTTCCCAATATTTTTCTAGATCAAGCAACAAGGTTCTTTTTCTGTTTCCTCAGAGCCCTAGGAAGCACTGCCTTAAAAACTACATCAACCATCCTCTTGGCCATTATTACCTACCTCACATCCACATGTGAGAGACACTGGAGAAAAAGAAGAGCCAGCAATAAAAACAGAAACCTCCCTCTTCTACCTCCACCTTGCCACAGGGGAAGGAAACCTCATGCCCACATTTACTCACCCAGTGCAAAAAATCCAATGTGTTATGGATACAGGACTGCTGGAGATGGCTTAATAGCACAGCCATAACTGACAGGAGAAAAAATTATATAAATTTTATATAAATTACACAGAAAACACTGCAATGCTCAGCATGACACCAGGTGAGTTTTCTTCTCCAAGCAGTGGCCTTTTTCCTATGATAACTACTCAGTATTATGTTTCAAGACCCCAGCTACATACACTGAACTTATCAGGATATTTCCATCACGCTACCTAAAACGTTTTTCTCAATGGCAATTTTCACAAATATATTTGATGAATAAAATAGTTTAAATTATATAGTATATACAAAAATACTGTGTATTTTACAAAACAAATTGGACAGAATCATGCAGATGAGAGAACAACTTATCCCTGAATAACTGTAGCCATTCTATGCATATACAGCACAAAAGAAAAACTTCAAGTATAAAAGTATACTGGATCAGTTAAAATGGAAATTGTGCTGTACTTGCCACAGAATTTTGATAAGGTTATTTAAAAAAATCCTACTTGAGTGGTTCGTTTTGCTAGCTCACAGTGACATTTCAATTCAAGTGTTCTGTACCAAATTTTAACTACATATAATCAAAAGAGTTAATCCAAAAGCTAAGTGCTGAAACAGAATTGTTTTAAAAGAAAGCTAAAACAAATTCTAAGTATTTGTTCTTAGCATTCCTAGAAAATTACAATTCACAGTAAAACCTTGCTAGGATTCCTTGTTCAGATACAATTTTTTAACACCAGTATGTAAATGGCTTTTCTAGAACAAGGTGATTAGGCCGGACTAAATAAAAACTACAGAAAGGG
This sequence comes from Bombycilla garrulus, assembly GCA_013400315.1. Classification (NCBI taxonomy): domain Eukaryota; kingdom Metazoa; phylum Chordata; class Aves; order Passeriformes; family Bombycillidae; genus Bombycilla; species Bombycilla garrulus. Next base: position 18,654 of record VXBU01001208.1, on the reverse strand, counting down.
GAATAAAAATAATAGTAAAAAAAGAAAGACAGTTCTCTATAGCTGCTGCTGGAAGTAAATTAATTTCCAAACACAACACTTCAAAGGAAAAACTCCACTCCATCTTTACTTTCTCCCCATGATGTATGCTGGAACCACAGGTGGACGTATGTATGCAGAATGCCCACATTCTGTATGGATGCAAACAAGGAGAAAAAAAATAGCAGATTTGGCCAGCATAAGCCAGAGAGAAACCTTTGGAAAATACGAAATGGCTTAAAAAAGCAGTGTTTGGAAAAAAAACCCAAACCAACCAATAAATCTGAAAGACTTCTCACAACACACAAAGCAAGGAGAAATGTGTGCACACATCCATGTACCCATCAGCTACACAAGTACAACCACACTGAGCTCCCTCCCACAGCAATTTTATTTTTATTCTTTAATGCCACTGTTTTCTTTAATCTAAAATTGCAATTAAAAATTCAAATGAAATACACGTTTTGTTTTCCTGTGCAGAAAAGAAGCAGACGTTTGGGATCTATTCACCTACACGGCAATTCTTGATCAGGCTGGGCTCTCTGTAGGTTTAAAAACTAAGATGTTAGCTCTTAGGCTGAGATGTACTATTTTGGGTCTGTGCCACAATACAGGAGGCAAACCAGTCGAGCCATACATTTCCCCCAGGAAGCAAAACAAAAATTTAATCCCTATTTCAGTGTTTCTGTGAAGACCTGCAGAAAAATATTCAGTGCTAGTCAGACCCAGAGCTGAAACAGACTGAAACATGAGCAGTGCAAATGGCTACAGCCTTCAAAGAAATCCACTAAGCTTGGAGACAAAACACATTTCCCATTCTACAGAATGTTATAATTGGTCAGAATCTCTGTAAAGATTTTATTAGCTAAGAATAATTTGCATTCCTGTGTATTTTTTATTGCTGTTTAAGAGCACAATGTTAACTTACTAATAAAAAATGTAGTTTATACTCCGTGCAAGAAAGCCTTATTGAAGAAATATAATCACCAACTCCTGAAATCTCAAAATCTTCTTTTTAAAAGGGACTTGAAGTTTAGACTTCAGAAGCTCAGCAATGGAACTTCCTGTATTTGTGGGTTTGTTTCCAATGCCGATAAGTACTTACATTATTTCAAGAAATATACTGCTTAATCAAAAGTGTTTGAAAACAAGATTGTTTAGAATCATTGAACATGGAATCATAGAGTAGTTTGGGCGGGAAGGAACCTTTACAAGTTGTCTGGTTCCAACCCACCTGCAACAAACAAGGACAGCTTCCACTAGGTCAGGTTGCTCAGACCCCTGTCCAATCTGACCTGGAATGTTTCCAGGGGTGGGGCATCCATCACCTCTGTGGGCAACCTGTTCCAGTGTTCCACATAAAAAAAAATCTGTTCCTTATAAATAATAGTATGCTATTGAGAATTTGCAAGGTTCTAATTTTTTGCTAAAATTAGATATAGAATACTGAGGAACTACAGAAATTTTTACTACAGCCATGAGAGTGGTGCATTTATGAAAGCAGAAGATACTGAGACAGCATGCAAAATTTCAAAAAGCATAAAAGAGGACAATGAGGAGACTGGGAAAAAACATAGGTTTAGGCAGTAACAGCCTCTGCTACTGCTACTTGGCTTTTGAATTATTCTGCTAAGAAAGTGGGAGAAATATCAGCACTATATGAATCTGAGCAGTTTGCAATATTTCAACCAGCAGACAACAAGACAATGACCCTGCCCTTCCCTCCCCCCTCCCATTTCCTTCCTATGATTCATCATCGGAAAGACATTCTTCAAAAATGTTTATCTATATTACAAATACTTCTGCAGAAGCAAAGAGGTGAGAGTCAGCAAAATCTTTACAATCAGCTGGAATGAAGGCAGAAGAATTTATTGTGTGAAAGTCTGTTGAAAATAGACTTGATGAAAATGCTGGAGATACAGTTCCTACTGTACCAGGAAGTCAGATTTGAGTAAGCAGAGTTTGAAATCCAATGCAAGGGGAGAAGATTCATTTATTATTCTAATATATATCTTACAATTACTTACCAAAATGTATTATATTTTTAATCAAATCATATAGAAGAGGTTGTAAAGAGCAGGAACTGGAAGCATTATTAAAAAAAACATCTCCAAGTATTATCAGTGCCTTGGAGACAGGCTTAAAAAAAGTAAGAATTATTTACCCCCACACAAAGGCTTTTTTTTTTTAAATGTCTAAGAAGTCCTTCTGAAACAGCAAACTCTAATCAAAATTCTGCTCTGGTAGAATAATAAAATACTACCAAATTCTAATCTGAAATGCTATCTTTCTGGAAAGGACATAAAATATGTATCTTGACTCACCTCATGAGAATATAAAAATAAAGGAAAGAATTTCTTGGGAATACATCTATTTTTTTTCTGCAGTATATACTCCTAAGTAGCCAATAAATCCTTAGCAAAGAGTGGAATTTTTTCATTTTATTTTGGAACACCTCAACCAGAAGGTTTTGATCAAAGCCATTTTCACATTAGATAGAGAATTCTTTTTCTCAGCATATTCTTTCTCAAACCTTTTAACTTCTCTTCTTCCTTTTCCTTCACCCAGACTAAGAAGTCTTTCAAGCATCATACCACCTTCCACCATATTATTTAGTAGAAAATAAACATAGAAACGCATCAAACCACTTGACATAAACAGGGTGCCTAGAAATTCAAGGTACATGAAGAACAGTGGAACGTCAGCCATTCCTGGCAGATCCTGGCAGTAGAGCTAGAACTCAAAAAACTAATACCACAAACTGAAAACTAATTTAGATAAGCTGGACAGAAGGCTTTGCTTTCCTGAGAGACTATAGATAACAGGAGAATTATTTTAGTCAACAGACCAGCTGAAAGGTGACTTGTATACAAATCCACACACCCAAGGACAAACTCCAAACATGCTCCATCACATTACACACTGACATAAATAACTCTGGAGATTGTCTGTCTCTTGCAACAGCCGTTTCACTGACTGTATTGAAAGTTTTAATACCGTTTAAGCGATACTTTTAAATAGGAATTTTTAATGTCAAGTAATTCAGTTTACTTCTCAAGCCTGAAAGCAGGTTAGATGATTATCTCTAAAAGAGATACACTTTTATATTAAGCTTGATAGGAATTATAAATAGTGATGAACCACATGAAGTGAATCTTTCATGACACAGGTATGCAGAAAGCAACGTCATGCCATCAAAAATAATACTTGTATTACTAAATATTTTGTACACAGAAGTCAGTGGGGCCTCAGGGGGCTGTGGGTTCTGCCTGCCAGTGACCCTGTTTACTCTGGGAGGATGGGAGGGAATAAGAAAAGAAGCATAAAAGGATTAGGTAATACTGTGACCTTGGCAGGTACAAATACTGCTGATATGGAAGTGGTATCTGCACACAAGAATTCCAGAAGAGTTTGGTACTACACAGGATGAAGAAAAACACTCAGCAAAAGAAACTACTGTGGCAGTGGTATATTTTCCATCAGGAGCTGTTATACGACAAGTGTTACTTACCTCGTTTGTGGGGCATATAAAGAGAGCTATCTGAAAGGGTTATGTTATGTTATGTTCATAAACAGTCATTAATGTGGAGGAAAAAATCTGCTATTTTATATTACCATAAAAAGGTAAAAATCCAATCTTTTAGCCATGTGCCACTAATAACAAAGGTATTTGAAACAATTTGCATTTAGGAGTGATATAATTCCCCTTGCTCCATCCACATTAACAGGTGTGGAAAGTATTGGTTCCAGCTGTAAGTGTGATGCAGCCACTCCTGCAGGTGGGCAGGTTAGGATCCAAATACTCCTCTCAAGAAGAGGATTAGGGTGATGCCTATCACAGTTTAAAGTGTCAGTTAGCTCAAGGCAATAACTGAGACCAGGATCCTGCTGATCTTACTCCCTTTCACACCCGGTGAGAATTTCACAAATAGCTGGCAAAACAGTCATTGCCACCCACCTTCTGTGGTGACTGGGAGAGAAATCTCCATGCAGGCTGCAGACTGGGCTTTCCTGAAGGGGGGCCTGCCAGGCCCTCGGCGGTTTGCTCTGGACACATCCGCACTGGAAAGTCGTTTGCCTGAGCTGCAGCTCTGCGACGTTGGGCTTGTACAGTGCCCATTCACGTGATCTGAAAAGTGAACGCAATAGATCCTAGGTAAAGTGTCAGCTCCCAAGTTTCAGAATGGAAGAGAGATGTATGTTGTGATACTTGAGAATGGGTTAAATCAGATCTTCTGTGAATAACTACTGATTTGCTTTACCAACCCATCACATGTATGTAAAAAATAACTCACCAAGTCTTTAAAGGTATAGTTTGAAAAAACCCAAGGGCCATAGAACTGGTACGTGTCCTTAGAGCTGCAGATCTCACAGCAGTTTGCTGACCTATGCACAGAGGCATTTACCAAGGTACTGCAGGTAATACTGGCACCCAGCTGTTGTGTCTCCTAAGAGATACCAAGTCAATTTGAATGTTTTCTTTCCTCTTTGCTCTCATAAGAACTGCAACTATAATATACTACAGGGTGTAATTCAGAGCTAGACATCTTCTGTCCCTGTGATGCCTAGAAAGGCTGATCTAGAACAGAGATCAGACAGAGTTAAATGGACAGAATAGGTATTTATTTATACCCAAGGCATCACCTGACTCAAAGCTGCATGAAACAGGCCCCTGTTTGAGATAATTACAAAAATAGCCATAATATTGTTCAGTATTTTATTCTTTACATATCACATAGATTTATTTTACTTCTGAGGAAACTGACTGCTGAACAATTGATTTGTCTGCTACAGCTCTACCGAAATGAGGCCACGGTCAATCAGCACAGCACATACTGCTGTCTCATGGGGTGGGAAACAAAATATGCCTGCTTCAAACTCTTCCTACATTCGTTCTTTATCAACAGGTCTCAGGGCTTGGATCACAGTTCAAAATTGGACTGGACCGTAAAATATTCATGTGGTATTTTTCTTCCTCTCATGCTGGGCAAGACAACATGAGGAGAATTACTGAACACAATATCCCCTTCAATATATGAAAGGATACACACCCAGGTATAACTGAATTATTTTTGGTCTGCAGGTTATTTTAAGTAAACAGCAGGTAATAAGCAAAACAAAATTCAGATTCGTACAAGCACACTGAGTATTGTATTCAAAACTGTAGAAGTTCAAAATTATAGGTAGGAACAATCTTGGGTTTTCTTCCTTAATTTTAAATGTCAGGTTATTTATAGCTGAGAATTATCTTAGTCTTTAAGAGTCTGTATTTAGGTATCATATTCAGTCAACTCTCTTTGATTTGTATTGTATCCAAGGAAAAAATGAATGTTCCTGTACCAAGATAAATTTATTTCTTGGTTACCATGCCATGATAGCACCAGGGTACATTATGAAAAGCTATTTCTATATTCACTCAATATTCCAGTCCTATACTGAATACAGTGTATAGGGTGGTACACATAGTCTTTGAATGTGCAAGTCATGTCCTTTCCATGTGAAAACAATTCACTCTTAATGAACAAAAGTAGAAAAAAAAGTTCAAAATTATAGATTAGAAAGCAATTTAGTATCTGTACTGTGTAATAAAATAGCTCTGTAGGAGACACAACTTCCAGGATTCTTGTCATTTTTCCCTAATACATGGCTATTAACTGAGCTAACAGCAGATATAAAATTGATGGGGATGACTCATTCTATTTTTAGTTAGGAAATTTTCCAAAATTTGCTGGAACTGTTTGTATATTTCAGCAGAAAGTCTTTTGAGATTGGAGGCTTTGTTCAAGGACATAGGCTGACTGTTCAGCCTCAGCAACAGACCCATCCTCATCCAGCTGCTTCCCTTCTTCAAAACTCAGTTTGTGGGAAGGTGTTTCATTGTGATACCTAATTATCTCCAGGGGGAGGAATCCTAGGAAGTGGTGAGGAACATAACAGAGTCAAAAAAATCATATTCTATAGAAACATTAACAACATTTCTGAGTCCTCTCCCCTGAGCATTTTACACATTTAAATGTACACATTTAAAGCCCTGTTCACAATTTGAGAGAAATGCTGCTGTGTTTCTCTAAGTATGCTGGCTTGTCTCAGTTACCTTCAAAGGCCCACATGAAATCATCATTAGGATCTGAGCACCTGAATCCCTTTAGCTGTTTTAAAAATTCTTTTTTGAATAAGCAAAGACAGTTCCTGGGAAGAAAAAAATTAGGCCTCATCCTAGAAGTTGTAGGGATATCCCTTCAAGTACTGAAGTTGGTGAAATATTAGTGGGTGCTATAACAATGAACAGAAGAGGGATTTTAGTGATCAGCTACAAACTTGTCTGTATTTTAACACTGTTCTGTTCCTCTGATTGCATACAACTTTTTTAAATGTATACAAGTAGAGATGCAGGTCTTCAAGCCTTAGTAAAAACACAGGCATTGTACAGAGAGTAAGATAATTATAGGAAACATGACTATGATTTTTTTTGGTGGAGAAACTAAAAGAATCCAGCAGATAAAGACCACTCAAATCTATGAGAAAATTCTATGTGTGTACTTAAAATTACTTCTCACGTTTTTTTATGCTTTAAGCTCTGTGATACAAAACAATTCTAAAGAAAGGTTATGTTTAAGAAAGGGTTCCTTACTGCACTGTCTGATAAAAGATGAAGTGTGCGAGAAAAGTGATAAGAAAAAAAAAAAAGTACTACTTCTCGACAGTGTACTTTTGAAGGAAAAATGAGAATGTTCAAGCTCTCAGCCTTTCAGAATGACTGCAATGATTTACTATCCCTCTGTGGCCTGAGTCACCTGACTCTTCTTTGCCACGACAGATGTCTCCTAACCACCCCAAAGAACATGTACAGGAGACTTGTAAAAACATGGGGTTTTTTCCAGCTTTGTTTGATTTGTAAGGAAAAGCAACATTTTAAATTTTGTCCTTGCTGGATTACTGCTTTCGTCACATGGTCACTGGGGCTCTTCTCAGCTCAGAAATATGAACTGATATAGAGCATTAGTTTTTATCAGGGACATTACTGTTGTACTAAAGCAGTGATGCACAGATTGCTCTGTGCTATGGACACAATAGTGCAACAGCTCCTCACTCTTCTTCTGGAGGAGGCAAAGAAGAGTGGCTGCTGAGGAAAACACTACCCAAAATACCCCTTCTCTTTTCTACCATTGCACGTGCCATCACCTCCTACCTATCCTTTCCCATGGGTGCTGTTGCCCCTGAGGTGAAGGGAATTAGAATTATCCTCTCCAGTGCTCCTGGATCCCTTCAGCCAGTCCCACACTAATGCAATATATTTGGGCATCAGGGTTTAGGGAAGATTATCCTTGAAGCAGTCTCTAAACTGTGTGGGAGCCATCCCACTATGCCAGAGGAGCAACCTTGTCTACTTCCTGTGGATAGTGAACTCAATGGCCAGGGATCAGATTGTAGCTATTCTGATCATTAATTTAAAAATTTAGGGCTCTTTCAAGCCATTGCAAGTAATCATAGTCAATTCCCCCTTTAGTCCATTTAATACTAATTTAACTATATTGGTTTAGTACAGCAGCAGTAAATCATTGTATATATGATGTATTAAAATATATAAAAGTTCAAGACACAAAATTCTGTAATGTTCTCTACGTGCTGCTTCTACAGTGCAGTTCATGGTTGCTTGCCTTTGTCTGAGCCCATGGAATTAAAAATGCTTACCCATATGAATTAAAAATGCTTTACCTGACCTCGTTACCAAACACTAGCACCATTCAGTGCCCTGTGCACGCCACAAACTGCTTTAAAAAAGAAAGAGAACTGTGCTGAATGTAAAGCAAGAGCATCACACAAAATACCAGTGGGATGATGAGATCAAGAGAACTGAAGAAGTAACATCAGTTACTGAGAGCCTGATGAAACTACTGAGAGATGTGATGTACAACATGACAGCAGCAAACCTCCAGGGCAGCCTCAAATTAAGCCAAATATTTTTAAGGCGTGTTTCACAGGGAGAATATTCTATATCCACCTGCTGATTTTAGTTTGCACAGTAACATGTATATCCTACACAACCTGCCGGACTACAAACATAGAACTTTTAAACAACTCAGTGACCTCTGCAAAAAAAANATGAATGCTTGTTAAAGCCAAATGTAATGAAAATGTCAGTAAGAAAGAAGCACTCATTTGCAGTTAGTGCCTAACATTTTTTTACACTTGACACAAAAATTCAGGAAAGAATATGAGCAGCCTATTATTTCAGTTCTAACAAAGGGATAAATTCAAACAGAAAAACTAGCTGAAAACCTTCTTACTAATGATTTGAGAGAGGCTGAGACAAAAGAATATAAATATCCATTATTAGAAGCATTATAATATCATCTTAAGTTGTAAAGAAGTAATCAATAAAAGAGAAGACAAGAACCAGAAGAGAACAAGAGAAATGCTTCAATGTAGAGCAGAAAGAACCTGAAAAATAAGTCTCAAAGAATCTTCTCAACAACTGTTGAAGAATATAATCTTTACTGTTCAAGTGAAGAAAAACCCATGTGTTTCCAATGGGGGATTTTTTTGTGTATTGCCAATAAATTAGATTTTGAGTAAATATCATGGTGGTGACTAACCTTTATTTTTACAAGCAAAGAGATGATACACATTTGAATTAAGAAAAAAATACAATTTCAAAACTGTACAAATGGCCCCAAGAACAGTCTCAGGTTTGCCTGTAAATAATCAAAATTAGTGTAATAGTGTGAATATTCATCAGTGAGAACACGGACTGATACCATAAAATTTAAGAATTTAAAGGAATTTATTACAAAGAAATTTCCCCTGATGCAGTTCTGTCAGCCTGGCAGGAGAGAAGGTGAAAGCCCTGGCACAAGAGATTAATAAGATGCACTGCCAACAAAAATGTACATTTAACATCATGTCTTCATCACTCTGAAGAGGGAGGAAGAGTTGCCCTAATGACATGTTGGTAGAATATTTAGGTCCACTCTAAAACTATAATATGCTATCATTGTAACATTTTGCCTACATAATATAATGGTATTCTGCCTATGGTAACAAAATCCTATCACACACTTGGTTCTAAAATCACCATGTTTTTTGAAAGCAGGATGAACAAATGTATTTGTCAGAGAAATAAAATACTGTAAGGTGGCAGAAAACATTAAGTGCATTGTGAGATCACTGACAGATTCTTTTTTAAAACCTCTATTTTTTTTTTGCCTGAAATTATGAAAAAAATGAAATGAAAATACAAAATAAACATTATCCAAATGAAAAACATTGATAATACATTATCATATGTCAAAACATCGTCTCCACGTTGACAAATCCGAAAAGCTGAAATCTGGCAGTGCAAACCTGAAAACAAATCTAGCTTTGCTCCCACAGAATGGTAGGAAAATTTTGGACTACTTGGATCTAACTCTGCTCCTCAGGTTCATCTGTTGAATTTCTAGTGATCATATAACACCACACTACTGGAATGCCTCAAAAAGTACACAGCATTCAGTGTGCCTCCACAGAATAATCCAACATAAGCAGTTTCTATGCTTTGTGCAATAAACAAGAAAAAGTAAGACAGAAAACTTGATTGCATTCTGAAACATAGGCATGAAATGTGATAAATCTTGAGCTACACAGAAGACAACACTGGAACATATAAGCAGAGTGGATGGACCACAAGACCACCTGGATATCGACAACTTGTCCTGAGCACCCCTTAGTGTAGCACTACACCTGCATTTTCACCACAGAAAAAAAACTGGCATTCATTCTCTACTTTTAAAAATGAAAAATGTTACAACCTGAGAGGTGAACAGAGACCCCAGAATGAAAGAATACCCTGTATGTGTTTGCAGTGTTTGAAAGGAGTGGAAAATTACTTACCTTTGAAGTCCTCAGTAAGGAACTCTTTATGTAAAACCAAAGAACATGGGAACAATGAGTACCTGTTACACTGGAGCCTAGCAGTTCTGTATCATTTTGTTATTACCAACTCCTAAATGCATGATGATCTTTACTGCTTGTTCTGTTTTTCCAGCTACCAAATTTCACTGCCTTTCCTTTGTGATGAAATTTAACTGTATTACTTATAATCACTTTATTTAGGGTATATTTTGTATAGTTTAAGGCACTTAGCTTTCCTTTTAACTACATGCTTGTAAAAATCCCAAGTAAATCAGTTTGTTGTATTTTTTTTCTCATCTGGAAGCATTAGAAGTCAGAACACAGCCCCTTTCTGCTGTGAAATATAACCACAGAGTACATGTGTATTCTGCTGTAACTGAATTATCCTGTTGCTTTTTTTAAATTCTGATTATTTGGACTGGTAGAGTGCTAGTATATCCATTACATATATAGGTGCTCTTTTAAAAATGTTTGACTACAAACATTCTTCCTGCTCCTGAAGAAACTAGTGTTGTCATACACATGCCCTTCAGAAGATTAAGAGACTTTTGTCTAGTAGAGTCCTCAATACAGAATATCAAAATCCAGGCTTCAAGATGTGAAATAGCTAAAAGACTAAAGCTTTAAAAAATAAACTATTTCTGTAAAAGTGAAAGACTTTAGTCCACCTCACAATGTTTTGCACCTTTACAGTGATCAAACTTGAAGCAGAAGAGGCAAAGGTCATCCTCCACCAACTCAGGAAGAGCATAATCAATGGTGAAATACTTCCCCTGTATTTGGCATTTACCAGACTGTGGATCAAGTGCTGGGAGACTTGACTGGACACTGTCCTGACCTGCCTGGTGTAGCCTGACCTGCTTTGAGCAGGATGGGGGTCTAGACAACCTAGACCTGGGGGGTCTAGAGGTCCCCTCCAACCTTGACTGTGTTGTGATTCTACCTAGAGACAGAGTTCAGATGATTCCTCAACTCAGATGGTACCTTCAGACTGAGAAGGGGACAGAGTTCCTCTGCCCTTCTGGAAAGAGACATACACTGGACAATCCCTAAAATCCTTATTATGCAAAAATACAAATAATTTACAATGTATATTGCCAAGCATTAAGAAAATCATTGGTGCAGCTGGATGTCTGGGCTGCCTTTTCTACAAAGTCATGCCAAGGAGGAAAGCAACTCATATAGTTTCAAAATTTCTGAAATGTTCTTTAGCCTTGTAAACAGAACTACCGATCCGGATAAATCAATACAGAATGCTCCACCTAAAACCTGCCAGTTTGTCCAATGTAGTAGTAAGCAAAAACTAAAAGCTTCAAAATTGTGTAAGTGCCTAATGTCTGCTGTAAATACTTTGAAAAATTAAGGCAAGAATTGCTATAACCCCACTGCTCATTCTTAAAATGGAAATGAGGTTTCATTTATTCAGACACTGTTTTATAGGCTTGGGAGCATCCAGGAAGTGATGTCTCCCTGTCAATGAAATAAAAAGTTATAATATTAAAAAAGTCATAATATTAAATATTTTCATATTATAACTCTATTACCATATACATATATCAAAGAGATTCCACAAACCTCATCCATAACCGCAGGTCCTTAAACTGATCGTCATAACTATGTTTTATGAACCCAACTTTCAGAATTAAAGTTTCTGGGCCTCTGTATTAGAATATGTTTCTCAAACCCCTGAAAAAAATGAGCTTATTAGGTAATTTTTCTAGATTTTCACTGCCATATAAAATGGAAAATATTAACTTGAATTGGCAAAGAACTCATTTACTGCTTATAAGTACCTGCAGAAAGCATAGGAAAGCATATTAAAATTTTGAAGATCACAGCTTAGCAAGAAGAAAAGAAAAAAAGTCTATTTATATTTGCATTTCCTTCTGTTCTTTCACTAATAAAGTCTAGGTGAAGGCATAATTCCTTACAGCCAAAGCATCTGTTCATAATAATTCTAGAAATGTCAGCAGTTACTGACTCTCCCCCATCTTTAGCTGTGGCTTCTGTCTGGCTCCCTACGATCAGCTGGAACCTTTAAAAGCTTTTAGTGAAACAAACAGAAATATTTCTAAAAGAAAAATACAAGGTGCTGCTTGAAGTGGCTGGTGAAGCAAAGTGAGAAAGCCCTCATACCAAAACAGTTCTATGTGTCAGATATATCCCTGACTCTCTGATCAATTAAATGAAATTAGGATTACCCCCATAATTCATTTCTGTGAAACACTGCAAGGAAATTATCTTTTCAGAAGACTTTGGGAAACATGATTAGGTTTAAAAATAAAGATACTATCATTCAGAGCTGCCTCTGAAAGGTAATAGAGAAGCTGTACAGTCTACGCAGCAGCATTGCCATGTCTTCCTTCTGGTCAACTAAAATAAACATCGGGTTGCTGTGACCTGCAATAGCTAAAACTATCAAGAAGTTTCAGTGTATCCCTTCATGTGCCACATCCCTCATTTCTGTGTGGAGATATAACATCCACAGGTGACAAGTGCTCCAGCAAGGAGAGATAATAATCACCACATCAAAATAAAAAGAAGCTGAGATCAACTTCATATGACTGAGATCAATCATACAGAGGTCTAAGTGGAGTCCTAAAGTACCTCTAAGTCATGAAAATCCTGCTGAGGTTTAACAAGAACACCTTGAGTCATTAGATCACACATTATTCCCTTAAATGACAGCAAACTACTCCCCAAGCAATTTCCAGTACTGGCAACACCTCCACCTGAAATAGATTTAACTTCTACTTAACCTCTACTATTTACAACTCAAAGCAAAGTGAAAGCGAGGACATTCCACAAGGCAGATCATAAGAAGGTAGCAGAACTGTAAACTGCCAAATGGTAATGTAAGTCCCAATTAGCTGCAGTCAACTGCTGAGAGTGGGCGATGTATCAGCACTTTCTAAAAAGCTACAAGCCAAAGCCAATGGGATGCATGGACAGTATTTTATCCTTTCAAAGTGGTGACCTGAATATCTTTACAAGAAGTGTGGGCCAAAACCTATTGTTAGTCCCTGAATATTCAGACTACGGGGACAATCTCAGGCTACAGCCAAACAATGGATAAATAATCTCCAAGAGCTCTGACAGTGTGGCCAGGACATTTTTGGAGCAGAAGTAACTGAATTGCGGTCATCACCTTTTCCAGGAACTCTCATTTAAATGTAGCTCCTTATCCTGAGAAAGACAGGCTCTTCCCAGCCTGTTGTAAACTAAGCAATCTATAATTTAGCACAGTTTTAATGGCCTGAATAATTAACAGGAATATTTTGCCCTTCTAAGACAGTCATGAATGAGAGATGAAAGTTTGGGGGTTTTCACTCCATTTTCTTTTCCTTTTCTAAATGTCTTTCTGCTGTTGATTATCCATAAGTATCTGCCAGTTTATACATTGAATGCTGCTTCCACATGCTTCATCCTTAGCTTCTGGGTAATCTGAGCACAGGATAACTGATTGCTGGGGCTAACAACAAACAGGATGCTTTCGTGACAATTTGACCACACCTTTCAGTGCTTATGAAGCTTTTGGTATCAATGGCATCCCACTAGTTTCTGCAAGACATTGAACTAGACCCTCTTAGACTTATTTTAGTTCATACTTAGCTTGTTCTAAACTATTAAAAATTAATGAATACAAGTAAATAAATGCAGAAACATGACCACTCTGAAATCAAAACTACAGGCAGGATTATACATTCCATTAATCTTCTAAGTTCCTTATGTATGTCATATATTTAAAATGGATCATCATGCTTCCTGACCTTTCAGGCTGAATTTGTTTAACTTCTGGAGCTTTTTACCCTGTCCCCCAGTCCTTGGGGTTTTCTGGGGATGTTTTTTGTGTTTGCTTGGGGGTTTTTAAATATAAATCTGCCTGAAATTTGTCAGTATATTCTAGGCAAAGCTTACAATATTGTCCCACTTCCAACATGATTACAGGAAAGCTGATGATAAGGTAGCTTTTTCTCTGATATGCAACATTTTATATCATACAATAAAGCTCTCACCAGTTCTAATTACAATGGCATACTTATTTCTTTTTCAAAATCCTCTAAATCCAGTCTTTTGTCCATTAAGTTTATCTTTTGCTTGTCTTGTGCTTCAGGGTTTAAAGTTATTTAATGCTATGTGTTCTTCAAGACAATGTATTTTTAATAATACTAACAAAAAGAAGTTTGATCTGTAGTAGAATATGGTTTAGTCTTAAGTCCTGTCCTATGGCTATTCTGATATTCTAAGTATTCACCTTCCCTCTTAATAGCTGCCTATTATTTTAGCAATAAATATTAATTTTACAGGTCTATTGCTGCCTCCTTCTTTCACCTTTTCAGAGTATTAGGAATATTATGATTTCCCACTCCAAATTTTGTTTAGGTGTATTCCTCCATTCTTACTTTCTCAAACTTATTTCAACTGAACCACTTCATACTCTGAAACCTGCACGTTTTGGATTGAATTTTCCAATGATTTTTTCAACATTTGTTTACTTAATCTTTACTAGGAGCAATTGACAGTTTTCCAAGTTCCTTAGTAATTTATAATGTGGAAGACATATTTATACCCTGACTTTTGCCTTGTGGAACAAGTGCTACCTTGGTAAATAGGTGCACGATTCCCAGTGACAGAAATAAAGTTCAGCTGTCATACCCAAGGACATGATCCAACTTTAATTTTTATCTCTAAAAGAGATAAAATGAGGCATGGCTACTTGGCTTTTTCAGTTGCCTTGCAAGGGAAACTTCCCAAGACAGCAAATCTAGAAAGAACTCTTTGAGACTGAGAATATTTAAAGAACAATTATAAGATTTTTTTTGTGTGGACCACACATTCCAATGTGTGGAGCATTACCAGGAGCAGTACCCTTTATGTGGATACGGTGTTGCATTATCTACTCCAAGCAGTATTAGGTTATTCAAGATAAAGAATTTTCATTTTAGTTTTTTTGAGGTGAAATTTGTGTCCTCACTGTGCACTTCCACTGAAATATAAAGGCAGAATTGAGAAAAAAAGATTACAGCAAAGTATGTATTTAACAGCTAGCTAAATCTCAAGGAGAGGACTGAGACAAATGACTGATTTCCGATCTGACTTCTCACACATTCAAAGACACCATAAAATACAAATGTTCAATTGTTTTATCACTGTTGCGGCACAATTTGTACAGCAAATAAGGAAAATAGACCAGCACATGCATTGGGTATTATAGGCAGAGTTCACCAACAACCAGCTTGGAAAAACTTCTGGAGCTTTTTCAGAACAAAGTATTACACACACAGTGTGTAATGATTGGCAATATATGTCTACATGAAATAAATGAATAATAAACAAGCAAAATGCTGAGAGCTGCCAACAGAACTGTATGGGTTAATAGGTGGCTTTTAGAAAGCCTTTTCAGACAAAGCCTCTGAAGTTATTGTGTTATCTCATGAATCAGTTGGTAAAATGTTTTGCCAATGAATGTAAGGAAGTTTAAAGCTGTTGGCTTTCGCCTACCGTACCAAGATCAGTCTTAAGATCTGTTGGCAGACTTAACTTTCTTGATCCTTTAACTGAAACAACAGAAAAAGGAGAAAGGCAGTTGTTAATAAGTAAGAAAGAAAAAGGAGTAAGGGAAAACAACATGCCATCTTCTGGTTAAAACCATGTTGCAAATTTGCAGCACTTTTACTCAGCATATAAAGGCAGAATAATGGTTTAAATATTTTCATTTACACCATTCAGCAACAGAACAAAGAAGCACTGGAAAAAAAATTACTCCAGCTCTAAAGGAGTGAATGATGTTTTACATAGCTTTGGCTGTGTGCTGCAATATCTTACCTTGTGGTGACAGGAGTGATAAAAAAAGAACCACAAATGAGATTAAGGCAAATATTGCAAATGCTAACTATGCAGCATATCACAAGTATTTAAACACCTGTAAACCCATTTAATAAGAGGGTGCAATGAAATTATGAGATCTGATGACATCATACCTCAAGATGGCATTTGAAAAAGAGAGGGCATATTGTAAGGTATTGTAAGAAGTTAGGGGAACAGAACATACTGTTGTAATATTATGGAAAGGAAGACAGATTGCACAGAAACGAAATACAGCAGCTTCAGGATATAATGTGGTGTTATCTAGTCATCAAAATATTGCACTCAATTTTGTGAAGGTTTAATTATTTGTTGTGTTCCAATTATGCAAGAAACCGGTAATTTTGCTTCTGCTCAAAAATGTTTTCATTTCCTCACACACGAGCACACTTTCAAACAATGAACACAAGAGAACTGAAATAAAGCATGTCTTGTAGCAGTCAAAATGGCATTAAATTTATCAGATGAATGCCTTAAGATATCTTTTATTAATTATTCAGAAGACTTGATTTCCAATTTGGTTATTTCATTTTGCATTAATTATTTTTTTCACATGGTTTTCTGGCTTTTACCCCTTACCCATGCTGTCTGATACTAGAAGGGAACAATCAAATATTTGTCAACTAATACTATATTACTATTATTATACTTCTAAAGAAAGTCCCACATGATAAGTACCACAGTGACAGGGACATATGAATAGAAGGAACAAATTCTTTGTAATTTGTATTTAGTAAGCTTTTAGGTCAGAAGGATGCCCAGAACAGACACTCATTCTTTTAAGTCACAAAATCCCTAAAAAAAAAATAACTCTGTACTACTCTTTTGGAAAGCCTGCAATGTGGCAGAATTAAATATCAGCCAGCACCTATGTTAGATGTTTCTTTTTTTCTCTTCAGGGATTAATAGGGGAACCCATGAGGCTCTTGAGCAATATTTTTGCTATCAGTAAAACCAGCACAGCCCTCCCAGTAACCCATCTGTAGGCATAACTTTAATTCAGGACATGGCGAAGAGGTCTCTCCAGATCGGCCTGCCATCAAAAATACACAACCCCTAACACTACCACATAAAAATTCTCTAATTTGGATACCAAGTGTTAGGCACTCACACAAAGGGCAGCTTGATTTTCAGAACAGCCTTTAAAAACACATTCCATTTATCTGAGCAGCTGTCAAATACTGTTTCAGACTGTGAATGGGAGGCTACAGCTCCAGAAAATCAGGGCTCTGCTATAAAGAAGCATCACTCATGATATAATTTTCTTTTAGGGGAAGGACAACATCTGGCCTAACCAGCCCTCTGAAAAAGGATAAGCAATTCTTAAGAAAAACTGTAGGGCACTTTACTAACTCTAAGATTAGGACTTAGAGCAGCTAAATTAGTGCTGTCATTACGCAGCTTTGAGCTTTAAAAATTGGTAGTCTAACCTCTTCTATTTCTAGGTTACAGGTGTTTGTGTACAGCAGGAATTATGTGTCTTGTGTTGCACGCCACAGCTGTTCCCAAATGGTGACACAAGTCTGAACTGCAATAGCTCCCAGCTATTTGTGCGCAGGCTCACACAGCACATGCAAAGTTTAGACTTTCTGATTCCTCTGGAGGAGTCTACACAGGCTGGGTTTGGGAGCAATGACAATTGCACACCCATAACGTGGCAATCACCTACTGGACATGGATGCACATGGACACACCATGGATCGCTGTTGGTAGACCCCACATGTGAGGGTAAAAACAACAGAAGAAGCTGGTTATTTTCATGCTTTACTGTGATTAAAGCTGTGAATATTAATACTTTTAAACTAACTTTTAACTATTAATAATATCCACATTCTAATCAGTTTATGTAACCTGATTTTAGTACCTAAATCAGGCATGTTTTACTATCTTTATATTTATTATAAAAGAAGGATCATGCACGTAAGCCTATCTTGCTGACAGAAAGCTTTTGAAACCAGTTTCATTTCAGAATGGAGTATAAAGGTTCAAGAGTAGTCTGCTATCATTATTTGTTTGTACTCATGCTGGAAGCAGACAGCAGAAATTGTGATGCTACAGCATAAGGCAAGATAGCCCCCACCCAAAAGAGCTGCAAGTGTTAAAGAGTCAAATTATTCAACTGTGTAATGAGGAAGAGGTCTAGGTACAGTCTAGTAGCCAACTAAGCTGAGCACGCAGATCTTCTGACCTGACAACATCCTGCTCTGTAGCCATATGGCTCCTCTCAGTCTTTCCAGGAAAACATCAAGGCACAATCAACAAACAAACGTGTGCTCGCAGCTCTGGCATTCAATGCTGAGTCTCCCTCAGCTATTACAGAAGCACAGATTTTCATATTATTTCAAATGAAGGTGACTTTATACAGGATTTTTTTCTACTAAGGAGCTTCTGCCTGGCTAACAGGAAATACCAAAACCAGTTACTGCTAAAGCGCCCTTGAACCCTGAGCCACACACCAGGGGCTGCACAAGGGCCCAAACCCAGGTCCCCAGCTCACACTGCTTCCTGTTCCTTGCTAATCCCTACATACAAGTCCCTTCTCAAGAACTTAAGCTCGAATTCACCTGTTCAGAAACTCTCTTTCTTATGGGAAATAGCAATAAAATGCACCATGTATCCATACTGCTGAAGCTAATCTCTAATTATTGATCTCTGGCTAGTTAACATTCTTTTTCATTTAATAGAGATAAGTAGAAATGGTTTTCCGGTGTTATCAATAACTAAGTTTCAAAAAAAAATTACATTCTGTGTTTTACAGAAACACAAAATGTTTTGAAACATTTACTTTCTAGCTTGTTTTCCAGAAGAATATAATTTTCAAATGGAGTCAAATCTCTTCAGCTACTCTGAAGTCACCAGAGGGGCAGTGTTTTTCTT
>VXBU01001199.1:0-22904 GCA_013400315.1 Bombycilla garrulus | reverse complement strand
GCCCGGGCAGCGCCGCGGCCCGGGGCGGCTCCCTGTGGGGGGGTCCTTGCTGGGGGCAGGAGCGTGCTCGGTGCGAGGATACGTTCCGGATTAAGGGTTTTCGGTACCGGTCAGTGTGTGAGCCTCTCGGAGCCGGCCCTAGGTGGGAGCAGGGGAAGCGGTTCTCATCAGTGTGAGATTTTAAAGGCGTCTGTGTGTGTTAGCGTTGTGAGTGGTAATGGGGGCAGTTCATTCACTGCCTTGGTTTAGAGCTTTCTCACAAGGCCGGGCTGCGGTTCTGATCCTCGCTGAGGTGTTCTGGCTGTCCTGGCCCTCGGGAAAGTGCTGTGCTGAATGTGTTCAGCATCCCGCACCAGCCGCTGTCGCAGGGTCAAGCAGCAGTGTGAAGGAGGGACCCTGTGTGTGCCTGCACTGAAAGAAGACTAGGGAGAGATCCGCTATTTTTAGCAACAGAACGCGGTGAGAGGTCTGAGAGAGCAACTTAGGAATGTCTCAGCCATAGGGCCGGACGCTGAAGTCAGACAGCAATGGGTTGCAGATCTGTGATAAGTTAGGGCTCCTCGCCTTACTTTGTCTCCTTGCATGGCCTTGTGTAAGCACGGGGGATGGAAGAGTGCCCTTGAACCATTACAGTGCTTTTTATTCCTTCCCACTGTCCAAAGAGAGAGATACTTTAACCCACATATAAGCAGATGCTGAGGCACAAGGAGCAGGTCTCCTTGAGCGTTTCTGTGAGTTTTTCCAGAGGCAGTTGGGTGAACACGTGGATTGCAGTGATTTTAGGTTGGCTCAGCCCAGCGTTGGACAGGGCGCGGTACTTCCTGGCAGCACTCCCAGTAGCTGAGTAAAAGCTGTACTTCCTATCTCAGCCTGTATCTGCTGGAATCATGTACCTGGGACTGTGCGCGCCTTCCTTCCCCCGTGCTCCTGGGCTCTGTCTGCAGGGACAGATCGTTGGAGGGATTGCTAGATTTGGAACTTAGGTTCTTGACATCTAGCAGGGAAGATGGGCAGGTGTAAATTATAAACAGCAAGCTGAATTGAAATTGCTTCAGGGGAAAACAAGGACATGATTTTCTCTTAGTGTACTGAAACAGCTTGTCCTTTTCTCTGTGTCTTGTCTGGTGCAGTCCAGATTTATCTGCCAGGCAGGGAATATTTGAAAATTGCACCTTGTGGAAGTGCAAAAGCAAGGTTTTATTGGAGCTTTGGTAATTTAACTGATAAGCCTTCTGGGCTGGGCCTGCCAGGGGAGAAAGTCCAGCATTCCGGAGCCGAAGAGTTAGTGCAGTGTGCCTATTGGCACTCATGTCTCACATGGTATGGAAGAGGTTATGAGACTTCCTTTGATGCTGGGTTGTTAAAGTGGAGAAATAGAGCAATAGTTATGGATACATTTTTTTTGTAGTCAAATGTTGTCTGTCAGTTTGAAGTTCTAATAAACTATCTCTGGTTTTATTTTGTGCAGATATGTCACATTACCCAAAGAAGTTCAACTTTCTCATTTCCAAAAATATGTAGTATATTTTGGCGGTAAGTTGGGGATTCACATTGTTGTGTAGTGGGTAAAGACATAGGGTGAACTGGGTAGTTACACCTCTGAGCTGTATACTTTGAAAATAAGGTTATTTACTCCAGTGTAGACTGCTGCTGTAGTGCTGAGTCTGAATCTCAGTCATCTATCCTGGAGAGTAATGGGCAAAGCAAGAATACTGCAAGAAAATACATACAGTTCACTTTGGAAAAGAAAACATTAGAAGAAGAAGAAACTTCAACTCCAGGAAACAAACAAATCTCCTAAGCTAGATGCATCTTAATGCATCCAGGTGGAGCTTTCACCCTTTTCTGATGAACTTTCCTAGCATCATCATGCTACATGGAAGTATTGATCTAATTTATTTTGTAGCTGGGTATACAAAGGAAAAAATATCAAATCTATTTCAGGAATATTTTTTCAGGATTTTACAAGAGAGAGAAGTAACAGAATAGTTGGGTTGCTGGAAGTGAAGGCTCTATCTCCAAGTGTAGTCTACACTATCCTTAGTGTATTCAAAAAGAATACATGGAGAGCAGCATGGTGTTCTGTCTCAGAAGACTTCTGGGGTCTGTTGAAGGCAGTGTGTGTGTTTGCCAAATGCAATTTGCCAGGTCTCCAAGGTTTATGATCATCAATACATAGATCTCCTGTCCTTGCACTTTACTGTCTGTCTGAAAAGAGTGTTTTGATGCCTTAATATGTTTCAGCCATTTGCTTAAATGTGGTGTGAAGGGAGAGAGAGAAAGAAATCCTTTCAGATGTTGCTGTTTGGGGAATCAGGGGAAATTAACTTCTAACAAGACTGCTCTCTTGAAAAACACTGTAACCAGGTTTCATCATACAAGTGCATCCCACTGGTGCAGCTGCAGTAAAACAATTAGTGATGAAAAATACCAAGACCCTTTTCAGCTTGGTAGAAAAGACTTGAAGAATCTCTATGAAGATATTAAAAAGGTAAGGGACTATGGTGACTATGCTGG
This sequence comes from Bombycilla garrulus, assembly GCA_013400315.1. NCBI lineage: Eukaryota > Metazoa > Chordata > Aves > Passeriformes > Bombycillidae > Bombycilla > Bombycilla garrulus. The sequence continues at coordinate 20,387 of VXBU01001199.1, read as the reverse complement.
GATGTTATGATGATTGTTTTTAATAGCAGCCATCAGTTTGGAGGATATTTATTGAAGGAATGTTATTTATGAGTTAACAGCTGTCTGATACTTAAACTGAAGGCAAACAGAGCATTTCTCATATTTTAGAGAACCAGAATGCAATTTTTTCTCCTGATTTGCAGTGCTGGAATTCATCATTTAAATCTCAGATTACTCATAGTAATTTTAGAAACAGCTTGAGCTTACACTGGTGGAATGAATGAAGGCAATAACCTTATGCATACTGTTTTACTTACACTAAACAGGCTGACTTTATGACTTCTATGCTGAAATGCTCTTGTCCTTTTTATAGGAATTGCTGGTCTCTGCAGCAGAACTGAAGGAAATGTGTGATTATTACTTTGATGGGAAGGGAAAGGCCTTTCGACCAATGATTGTGGTGCTAATGGCTCGGGCTTGCAACATTCATCACAATAATTCCAAGTGAGTTGGTCACTTTCAGATACACACATAACCTTTAAAAGTTATCACTTTTGTGTTTCTGAAAAATACTTTATGAAAATAAAATGCTCCTCAGTAAAACCTGAATCTAAGTTCCATTTTGAAGCTGTATTTGTAATTGTCAGTGCAAAAGGAACTGCTGGGTTTATTAGATTTTTCTGTGTGTTAAATCGTGGACTGTACTGTGCTTGTAACCGGGGGGATAAATAATGTTGCCAAATTACAATGTTTGTAAGGCTTTTAGTCAATTCTACCTTCTTGCATAAATACTTTATTAGAACTTAATACTCTTTGAAACTACATAAACTTCATTGAATATTCTTCATTTGTAACCACTCCTGTTCCTTTTAAACTCTGGTCACAGGTGAGAAGTTTGCTGTGAGAAGAGACCTTCATAGATGTTTTAGTAATTATGCAGAAAAGCTTATTAAACAGGTGGTGTGGTTGTATTCAAAGCTGTGAAATTTTGAAAACAGTCAGAGTTTTTTTTCCCACCCTCTAGTAGCAACTTTCTACACTTTATATAAGGTTCTAACCTGATTAGTGTGGTGTAATCCCTACGATCTCCAAGTTACTTGTCTTTTGAAAGCAGTTTTAAGTGAGCAGATCATGCTTGGCCTGTACTCTCTATGACTCCTTAGTCTGGCTCGTTGCAAATGCTTCACTCTACACGTTCCTGTCAACTGCTATGTTTCCATTTTGATGAACGATGTTGGCTGGAGTATTCTCTGCCTTTCAGCTACGCTTCCAGTCTTGCCTTGTGTAGAATTTCAAATAGATGATCTTTGGTCCCATTCCAGAAGCATTTCTAGACTAATTTGTCAGTCGTAAGAGATTTCTCTGAGCTCTTACACTGTTTTTGTTTGGGTTTTTTTTTTCTGTAGGAGTAATTTAATGCCTTGTTGGACTTCATTGCTACCTCAGAACATAGCATATATTTTTTTGCATGGGTAGCACCTCTCCCTGTACCCCTTCTATGTGAAAGTAATTTTGAAGGAGAAAGCAAAACCGATCTGGCAGCATCCTGTCCTGTGTGTGCCAGCTCCCCTTGTTTTAGGAAAAATCATCCAGAATTAATGAACTTTGCTTCAACCAGATTCTGGTGTCAGTTCAGGACTGCTTCTTGTCTTTGACTTTGAGATAGCTAAAGGAACAATAATGGTAGTGAAAATCTTCAAAGTCCTTTTGCCACTGACTGGCTTAATATTTTCATGAGTGATCTTGACATGAAAAGTAGGAGCATGAAGATGACACTTTTTGATGGCAGAATCATTCTTGATGAGAAGTCATCTGTGGTGAAATGTAAGGAAGCACAGTAAACCAAGAAATTCTGCCTGGGCTTGTAGGGTCTTGGGTGTCCTGTTAGGGCATAACGCCAGTGTGGTTTGCAACCACCTTTGTTATGAAAAACCTCAAACATATCCTAGCACTCATCAGCCATCCAGTTCAGCTACAGGAGTGTATATCTGTCATGGTTTGACACTGGCCAAGGGCCAGTGCACCCATGAAAATATATTTTTCTCAATTTCTGCTGTGAGGTAGAACCAAAAAAAGGAGCACAATCACCCAACTTAAAGCATAGAGAAGAAACTTTATTAACTAACACTAAAAGAAGAAAAAAAAAAAACCAGAAACCAGAAGGAAACTTTCAAAACATCCATCCTCCCCCCCCACCTACAGTTCACTCTCCCACCAAAACCACATGAAAAGACAAAACCTAGAATTTTCAGTCAATCCACCCCTTAAACAATCATTTCCCCAACCCAACAGGAAGAGCAGAGTCCCTCCTGCTTTGCCATAGATCCCCCACAAGAATACCNCGTCTTCATCCCAAGGAACAGTTATCTCTCATCCTTGGGGCCAGGGATTTCATTACATCAGTGCTTCAGCACTCCCCATTTCTGGCTGTCCCTGGGGCCGAGGACGTCAACAATCACCGCTCCAGTATTCCCCATCTCTGGTCGTCCCTGGGGCCAAGGACGACAAAATTCAGTGCTTCATTAGCACCCCCCACAGGACTAGGACATCCCCCTAAAAAGCATTCTACATGTTATAGAAGCAATCCAGTCCATTCTCTATGGCTTTGCAAGAGAAGTTCATGCCAAACCTGGCCCACTCCTTCATTCTTCCTTCCCACTTTGGATTCTTTCCTGTCTTTTCCTTGACATCAGGTCTCAAGCCCTGTCTCTTCATCTCCTTCGAGCTGTTCCACTTTCAGTTGAGCAGGATGCATGCCTTAAAAAGGTCCATCTGGGCAAGAAGCAGTTAAAACCTCATTTTCTTTTTAACAAGAGGGACAGTGAGGTTTTGGAGCATCCTTGGAGTCAAAATCACGGTAAAAATAGTTTTCTCTCATTCTAGTGTGTAGCATGAAAAGCTTATGAACAAAATCGTGTGTGCAGTACTAAGAAGGCTGAAACTGACATCGTGCAGTGGGAGTTAAGCAGTGAATCAAAGACAGATAGCAGTAGAAAGACTGAAATTGCCTATACGCTCAAAGCATATTTTCTGTCTTTTGACATATGTATATGTTCATGGACATATTCTTGTCCACATGTTATGCTGTCTCAAAACTGTCAGGACCAGTTTAGAGACCTGCCCTGTGCCAGTAAGAAAGTGCCACATATGCCTGGGGCAAGAGTTTGCTTTGCAGTAGTCAACCCTGGGCATGACTCCTCTGATTTCTAGATGCCTGTGTCATTTGGCAGTGTTTGTACATCTGCTGTGGTTCTAATCAGCACCTCCAAAATATGTTCAGTGTCTAAAAAGCCTCCTTAATTATCTGAATGTTCCTAGTACAAACCAGGCTGATTCACCATCTTTGTCATGTTGCTTTTAGAATGAAATTCTGTTTGGCAAGAACAGAAATGTTTCATCAAAGAAATGGAATGAAATCTCAGGCTATTTACCTTCCTCTTCTGTGCCCTCTGCCAATTTCTCCAAGCCTGTGATTGTAATTAAATGCCCCATATGTTGATACAAGTCTTCATTTTGCCGCTTGTTGGTTTGTGCATGGTGGCCAATGCTTCTGAGGGTTGGCATGGCCGTGTGAAAGGAATTTACATTTGTACTGTGGATACCCAGTTCCTGCGAGCTGGTAGAGTTTTATGGGCATTTTCTTTTCTTTTGCTTTTAAGCTGCTTGAAGCAGGCTGTCTTACACCTGCTCTGTGTATACATGTACTTCAGTTCACATTGATACTGTGATTGATTCATTATTGTTCTTTCTTAAAGCAACATTGTCTCCAGGTGACAAATTGTTCTTCCAACTTTTTTATTTTTGTGAGGAAAATTCTGTAGAGAAGTAATACTGCATATTTTTAACTCTGCTACTCTTCTCCAAACCTGAGGGGAAAAATACTTGCCTTACATTCTACTTCTCCCAGAGTTTTTTAAAGATGTTTTTCCACTTTAAATTTGTCATTTCCCTTGAAGCATTTTATCGTTCTTTTCCTCAGTTAATACTGATTCTTCTCCCAGGCTTTGGTTCCCACACATGTAATTGAAGAAAGTGACCACAGTATCTGTAGATTTGTAGGGTGAGCCAATATCCTGTGCTGTTCATCCCTAGCATTTATTTTTTTTTAGTTTTGCCTCTGAGATTTGTATTGCTGATGTTCAGTTTCATCTTGCTGCGGTTCTCAACTGGAATGTAACTTGCTGGACCCAGCATGCTTTTGCCTGCTTCTTCATTTTCTTTTCTTCTTTTGTGCATTTTTTTGTATAAAATGTAATACTTTTCCTTATTTGGCTGTTAAAATAACAGGACTCTAATTAGGAAGGTCCTGATCTTACAAGGCAGTCCCAAGAGACCTCTTCCTCTTCACAGAGTCCAGAATAGCTGAGATTTCTCAGGAGAATGGAATGCCCAGGTGGCTCTGCTTGCAGGTTAGATGGCATTGATAATTTATGCTTAGGTTTGAATGAGGTGAGGTATTTACTATACCCTCAGCAGGTTAACTGTTTTTCTAGAGTGAGGTCACTTTATTGTGGTCATAATAAGGAAAATGACAGTTGCATAAAGAATTATCTGAACTATTAGCAAAAAGGTAAGTGACTGAAGTGTGCTATTTCTTTTCTCTGGAAGTTTTAAGTGTCAGAAGTCCTACCCTAAGATTTGAAAAAGATCTGTCTTTAAGTCCCTTTGGCAGTGGCTTTTTGCTTATTGGTAGCAACTTTGCTTTGTCTGAGAGTAAGAATTGTTGTAAATAGTTAAAGCTGTTAAACCCTCAGTTTCACACATCCCCTGGCATTTCTTCACATACCTGTGTGAAGAATTTCACAGAATTATCACTTAGCCTGGCAGAACCTAGTGTTTCTGTATTCTCCAAAGGTGTTTGCAAATGAGAGTTTTTATTTCTTTTCCTACAACCAAAAAGAGAGAAGCAAATAAGAGAGGGCCAGAGAAGTACAACAGCAATAGGGAAAACAGTGAGCACAAGAGTTTTGGGGAGAAGGGGGACAGGGAAATAAATTTATCAGAATAGTGTGAGAAACAAATAAAATGGCGTGGCTAAACCCTATGAACATTTCCTAAAGTTAGGACTTGACAGCAGCCTCAGTTCCCTTTTGTTTCTCTGCTCCAAACTGTTGTTGTCAGAAGCCCAAACTGCTCTACAGTTTTCTCGTGTTAACACATGCATTCTCTGTGCTTCCCCTAGTTTGGAGTGCCCTTCTGTGTCATACACTCTGTTTCTGAGATGGTTGTTTCTTTCAGCCACAGGGCCTTGGCAGGAGAAAGATGCTTGGAGGACTGTGGCAATAGCACAAAAAATCTTGCGAGTTCTTATGCTCATTTCCTCCCTGTAAACTGGCAATATTTACTTACTGGCAGACACACTGCCTCCAGGCTCTTTGTTGGAGAGTGTAAATACTGGTTTGTGTAGGTTTTGAATTCGCCCCTCACCATTGTTGGGTGGTTTTGGTTGGTTGGTTTTTTGTGTGTTTTGGTTTTTGACAGGTATATTTGGAGGGAGATATTTGTGATTTCTTAACCTGTATGGTCAGCCTTGGCTTGTTCAGTGTTCATGAACCAAGTTCTGTGATGGAAAAGGTCTCAGGGTACCGTAGATCTATAAAACCTTATCACTGAATCAAGCAAGGGATCCTACGGAAAAACAGAAGATGATTAGTTATATAAAATATCTGTGTAAATATACATCATCTCAGGGTGTCTTTACTTTGAGAATGACCTAAAAATGGCATCTTTCCACTTACTGGATTTGTGGGGACCCTGTTACCTGTTGAGTTACTGCCACTTTTTGCTTTTGTTTTGCAGGAGAAGCTGAACGAAAAATGTCAGGGGTGAGAAGGATCCTGGGCTTTGTGTGTTTTCCCCTAAAAAAGGCATGCTCTGATCTAGAATTAGTCTCACAGATGCATGTAGGAAACTATTGCAGAACTTCTTTTGCCAGCAGTGGGAAGAACCTTGCTTGAGACTTTGTGGAAATAAAGCCCCTTCAGATTAAATTGTCATATTTGATACAACATTCTGGAAGCCATGAACGTTCCTATGCCATTTTTAGTCATTGTCAGAGATAAGATAGAGCTTAATGCAGAACTTTTCAGGACCTGCTTTTGAAATAACTGGTTTTGTGCTGTCTTCATACTACTGAAATATTTCAGTGTATCAGTGAGTGTTACCATTTACTGCTGCTCTCCAGCAGGAAATCCAGTCTGCTGACATAATTAATGAAAAAGGGAATCCCCAAAAGGAGAACAGTGCATGAAAGAGGCTGGAGACCTTTACAGTTTTTTGAAGGTAAGTTTTCCTCTACTTAGTAAGAGTAGTTTATTTTGGAAAACTATTTGCACTGAACTAGCCTTTGATTAAATCACTAGTCCACATTAAGGCTTGCCTCCAAACAACTATGAAGGTTTCCAGCTCTTATTTTCTGTTGTGTAAAAGCCATATTTTCACAGCCTATGAGCTCCCCATTCATCCTGCTATTGTTCAGGATGCAGAACTCCCACTGACAGCAGTGCAGAATTCTGTATAGAAGTAGGTGTCAGAACGCAGTGTTATGTCAGCAGACTGCAATATGTTCTTTCGTTTTGTGATTAATCACTACATTTTAATGGACTTAGGCAGTGCAGGAAAGTTTTAAATTTCTTTAGCTGAGCTGAAATTATCCTCTGTTTCAGATCTTTTTCTTTTCTCCTGGAAATTAGTATGGTTTTCTCTGTTGTCTGTATACCAGAAGTATGGTATTTATATATCAGAAGCAGTTTCTTTGTGGGTTTTGGTTTTTTTGTGTTATTTTTTTTGTGTGGTGTATTTTTAATGTCCATGTGGACTTGTTACACCTAAGAGGCAAGGCTGACTGGGGTAGCCATTTCTGGGATCCTGCATGTAACCCGTGGTGAAAACGGATAGAAAAATACCAGAAGACCATGGCAGCTGGATAGTAAGGGAAATGATCCTTTGTGTGAGCTAGTTTAGCTCTTTTATGTGCTTTTTGCCGGTCTTGTTCTCTAGATAATTGCTTCTGTGTTCTTGCATTACCTTCTTTTCACCTAGTTAAAAAAAAGAAAAAATATAGTGTGAACTACTGAGAGATGAATCATCATCAGTGTTAGATCTTCCCAAAGGCTGAGTTCCAGTAAGCCTTAGGTAATTGGTATTTACTATCTTAAAGTGGTTGCAGTAGAATTCTAGTTAATTCCTCAGGCTTATGAAGAACCTGTGGGGTTTTAAGGTAATCAGCTAACATAAAGGATAAGATCTATGAGTTGTGTCTTTCAAATGTAGAATGCAGGTTTCTATTCCCTCTGATCTCTCCAGCTCACTGGTTAGTAGAGTTATCCAGCTTCAGAGAGTTTGTGATGCCACGTTTATAGGTAGAGCAACAGAGATTAGGAAAACTGAAAATTCATCTACAAAGCTACCTGGCATTCTTTTTTCTGCTGGTTTCCAGCCTTCAGTCTTGGAGCCAAGCATCCTTGATGCTGTGCTATTTATTGCAGTCTGGATTTAGAGGGATTAAAGTCAATAAGGCGGGAGTTTTGCAGTACTGTTAATGCAGCAATGTAGACATAGGCCTAATGAGGATGGACTCATCCCTCTGCACTTACTGTACTGACGTGATCTTACTTTCTCTTGTCTTCCTAATTCCAGGTTTGAATGAAGGGGGTCAGACCAGGAAAAAGCTGTGACAGCTGCTTTCAGAGAAACATTTTTTGTGTGGTTTCTAATAGAGATTTTTTTTCTTCTTTTTTTAGTGTATTGCAACATATGTAATTGATTTTAATGATTTGACAGGTTTTTGTTTTTTATTTTAGGGAGGTGCAAGCAAGCCAGCGCTCTGTGGCCATAATTGCTGAGATGATCCATACAGCCAGTCTAGTTCATGATGATGTTATTGATGATGCAAATTCTCGCAGAGGAAAAAGGACACTTAATCAAATCTGGGGAGAGAGGAAAGTGAGTTTGCTAATGAGTGCAAGACTTGCCTTTGAATTTCAGCAGAGCACACATACCTAGAGGTTTGTAACGTTACTATCCCTAGGTCTTGGAATATGTCAGAAAATATATGAAGAGTGTGCACAGTTTGTGGGTGAGACAAATGTGTTTTCCTTTTGTGAACTGTTGGAAGCATTAGATAATGAATGATTGAAGTGTGTAAGTGTTGGGCCTGTTCAGCCTCCAGAAGAGACGACGGAGAGTCGTGAGTATGTGAAAGCAGTGTCAAGAAGATGGATCCAGGCTCTTCTCAAGTAACAGGACAAGAGGCAATGGAGAAAACCTAATGCACAGGAAGTTCCACCTGGATATGAACAGATTGCCCAGAGAGGCTTTGGAGTCTCCCTCACTGGAGAGATTCAAGAATCATCTGGATGCAGTCGTGTGCCGTGTGCTCTGGGATGACCCTGCTTGAGCAGGGAGGTTGGACCAGATGACTCTGGCCGCTTCCAACCTGACCCACTCTGTGATTATTACTGATTTTACATTCCCTGTGCCATTATCTGCAGTGCTGTTGAAATACTTTAAACTTGTACTTCATCCTGAGTGCTGGTTCAGCGGTGAACACAAAAATGTTTTCAGTCAGTGGGAAATATTTTTTAAATTGGTTTTCTTCACAGAGCTTTACAAGAAAGGTCTTCACCAGAACATGCAGGGAAGGAACTTGGGGCAATTCAGAGTTATGTGCTCGTAACAGCCACAAGAGAATGGTCAAATAGAGAAGTAACGTTCAAAACAACTTCATAAGCAAACACATACTGCATACAGGGAGGACAGTGCTTATACAGAAAAATATAAACAGTGCTATAAGATAGGGATTCAAAAACTACTCAGATTTCAATATTTGGTTATGTGTTTTTTCGCTCATAAAATGAAATATTTGTGCTTTATGTAGGAAAGTTACATAATGAGAGTAGATCTGACAAATAAAGGAAATTGTACTGTCTGTAGTAACACAGGAAAAGACCTAAGGGATCACCTTGTTGTTGTTCTTAGGCTGTTCTAGCTGGTGACTTCATCCTCTCAGCTGCTTCTCTAGCTTTAGCACGAATTGGAAATACCACTATCATCTCTGTTCTAACTCAGGTGATTGAAGATCTGGTGCGTGGTAAGGTTTTTTCATATTTTTGTCTTTCCATTTGCTTGCCTAAGCAGTAAACCCATAAATGAAACGTCCCATCTGTGCAACTTTTTAGGTGAATTCCTCCAGCTGGGTTCCAAGGAAAACGAGAATGAGAGATTTGCTCACTACCTCGAGAAGACTTTCAAGAAGACGGCGAGTCTGATAGCAAACAGTTGTAAAGCAGTATGTACGTCTGTCTCTTCTGAAGTTAACATACCATACTGTAAGCTTCACAGCTAAACTCCTAGTATTGCTGTTTGCTCTGGAGACCCTCCAAAGCAAACCCTTGAAGTGGTATTCTGCCAGAATGGGTTTGAGATTGTGAATGTTATCACAGTTCAGCTGTGTAGCCTCCAATACTGGTGTTCACTTTTTTCTTTGTGTTTTTTCATTTATACACAGATTTATTGTTATTCTCAACTGAATCAAAATAAGGTTCTAATAATCTTAATGGTGGCAGTCTTCAATTTATGAAATTCTGCAGCTTTGAGACAGTGCTTTTAAACTGAGTTGATCATTTTTGAGCCTATAATTTGATTTTAAATCTTCTTTGACATCTGGCCCTACTCATTGGTGCTGAGTGAAACCTTAAATGGTAACCGTGGGAGGAAACAATTAATTTGTAGAATCAGAGAGTAAGCTGCATTGGAAGGGGCCCATCAGGATCATCAAGTCCAACTCCTGTCCCTGCATGGGACACCCCAAGAGTCACACCATGTGCCTGAGAGCATTGTCCAAACACTTCTTGAACTCAGTCAGGTTTAGTGCTGTGACCACTTCCCTGGAGAACCTTTTCCACCTTTCACCCTCTGGGTGAAAACATTTTCCTGATATGTCTACATCACATTATAAAAAACCAGAAGCACGTATTTCTTGATTTGTCTGGGGGTTGTAATAATCAATGGCTTTATCCAACCCTGTCACTTGATTCTCTTACTTGAATACAAAAAGATACAATTCAGGATTATGTTCATACACAAAAATAGATGTTCAGTTTTAGTGAGAAAACAGAGGTGGGTAATAATCTCGCCCCAAAAGAGAGTTTTGTTTATTCTGTTTAGTGAAAGGCAGTGTAGCTGATGGATTCTATCGCAGGAAGGAGTTCTAAGAGAATTAGGCTAAAAAACTGTGCTAGTGTTAATCATCTCCTATGTTCTCAGAGAACTGGTACATTTGTGCAACAGACAGCAGTTGAAAATTGCTTACATCAAAATGATCACATAGAATGAGACACATGGACTTTGGGGGAGGAAAAATACCTTTTATTCTAGTTGAAGGAAAGAAATTAAGTCTTCTGACCCTGACAATTTTCTTTTGCAAGTCTTGCTTTATATCAGTAGGCACCTGGACTAGTAAAGAACATCACATTATTCTGCTACCCCAGAAAAAACATACAGAGGTTTTAATATTCATTTTGACAGTCTGCCTAAAAGAATCTTTGCAGATAGAAGAAATCACATTCCCACTGTGTGGATTCTCCCTACAAATGTGCTAATTTAAGCTTTTTACTTTTCATGACTTGCAAGAGTTAAGGATTTAAGCACTTCCTCGAGATTGAGACTGTGATGCTGGTCAAGGGGGGCTTTGGCTGCTTTTCTCCTCGTGGCTGGTCTGAAATGTTCCATTGCTGAATGGCTGGAAATTTATATGCTGTAAAATTTGTGTTAGAAAGGAAAACTGAAAGAGAAGGTCTCTCTTCATGGCAACTCCTTACTTGTTGCACATAGTACCAATGAGTTGAATATGTATGTTTCTCTCAGTTTCTTTCTGCATGGGTTAGGAGAGCTCTATTGATAGCAGTTAAAAGGGAATTTTTAAAATTTGGATTTGGGTTTTTTTTGTTGCATGTGGGTATTGAGATGTTTTTGTTTAGATGGCTTTGGCAACTGAGGAAATGGAGTCAGAAGGGAGTTCTGTTTTCTGTAGCAAAAATGATAAGCAGGGTCATCAGTTCTGTCTTGAAAGGAAATTCAGTTAGGGAATCAAGAGTGTTCATATCTTGTTTTCAGAGACAAAACTAAGAGGAGAGATTATGGGTTTTAAAAGCAGTTCTGTTTCTCTTAATGGTAGGAAAGACCTGATTTGTTGCTGTGGTTGAATAAAATACAGATATTAACTGGAAAAAAGATGTCAAACAAGTTAGGTGGCACCTTAGAATTCCACAGTGCCATGCTTTAGAAATGGAAGAGTAGAGTATTCCTGGAAAAAGGTCTAAACAAGACATACATGGTGATTTATACATTCTGTACCACCAAAGCATTACTGCATTCAAATCAAAATTCTGTAAGTCAGGACTTAGGGACAGAACAGTCTGTTCAAGATGTTAAGAGCCATCCCAGTCTCCAGTTTATTTCTGCAATAGTTCTGCATGGGGGAATGTTAGCAAAATTTCAATCAAAGTGTTTTCTAAAAGGAGGCAGTGGCAGATGGCCCAGAGTCATTGAAGCCTTAGTTACAGCAAGGCATTTTTCAGAGAAACATGAGGTGACTTTAGTTCAAGAATTCAGAAACAATAAAGCTGAAGTGGAATTTCTGTTTAGTCATCAGGTCAGCTGGAGATAGCAAAATAACTTGAGCAGGTTTTCTGTCTTTTTTTAAGCCCTGCCGTAATGTCCTGAGCCTCATAAAGCTGTTTATATTTTGCGTGGTATACTTTCAGAGGAGGGATTAAATGGTGCTTGCTTTGAGGTCAATTTAAAGGTGCACTAGAGATTTCCATATTAGGAGGAAGTTTGTGCCTCCTTGTGTAAGGCAGGGCTGTGGAAGGGACTGAAGAATCAGTAGTCTGCGGCTCTGGATTTCCCTGTGAGCTCCTGCTCTAGCCAGTTCGTAGTTTGGTGTGTGCACAGAGCTGCATCAGAAATCCCTGCCAGCATGTGGAACTGGTGCCTAGGAAAATGAATTTCCCACCAGCAGAATTGAATCCCCCCAGGTAGACCTGCAGGCTGCAATAATGTCCAATAGCAGATGTAGGGTGATAGCGCTGTAGTGTCAGATATTATGGTCTGCTAGTAACTCTCCTTACTTATTATTTTAAATACAATAAGTCCTTTGGGGGTATTTCTTTTGCTGTGAAAAAGATTTGAATAAATGTATCACATATATTCAGGCAGATAATCTTTGCTACTGAAAAGTACAACTCTGTGGAAAAATTCCATTAGGTTTGAGGAAAAAATCCTCCGTGAGGTTGGTCAAACATTGCGACAAGTAGCTGAGACAGAGTGTGGGATTTTTTCAAGCTTGGAGATGCTCAGAAATAAACTGGACACAGCTCTGAGCAACCTGGCCTAACTGTGAAGTAAACAATCCTTTGAGCAGATGACTTTCAGAGTTTCCTTCCAACCTAAACTATTCTGTGATTCTCCTGGAAAGAGGAACTCTGCACCTATCTAGAAAAACAGTGGATGAGCCAGGAATGAGAAGGCAGGAACCTGACTGCTTCTGGAGATGGGCATGGAGGAAAATGGCTGGAAAAGGGGAAGATTTTAGAGCCTTTTCCTTTCCATGGATTCCACAAATCTAAGAGTACAAGAACAAACATCTCTTGTAGTTTTTATTCAAGCATATTCTGGCCCAGCAGCAGGTTTTCCTCTCTGACCTACAGAGCACTGGTAGAGAGGTGGAAATGCTTTCAACTCCAGCTGCCATATTGTCACCTATTAAATATCAGAGCAGGATATATCTGCCCAGAGCTGATGATGTAGTTTATGGATGTGAAATTCAGTAAAGAGGCAAAATTGATTTATAGTCTCTCATATAACATAACAGAAACTTTTTTTTTTTTTACAAAAAATGTGTTTGAAATAACACCAAGGCGATTGTCCTGCTTTGCTAATTCAAAGAACTTTTCTAAAGAACTTATTCCACTTGGTATTAGGAAGGATTTTTCATCATGATTTAGTGGAAGACAGGCCCGAATTCTTGCAAGATTAAATTTGCCATGAGCCAGTCATACCTATTTGGGGATCTCTAGGCTGTTTTCAAAGGGGGAGTTTTATCATTCAAACACACCTCACTGTATTGACTTGGTTATGCTGATTTGTATTTGCAAATGCTTGTATTGTCCCAGAACCTTATCCCAGTACAGCTCCAGTTAAACTCCATGTGGCAGTGACAGGCTGCCTGGCTGCAGCCCGGCCAGTGTCCAGCTGGGGGCAACAATCTACAAGAGCAGGTTTTGAGAAATTGCATCCTGAAGGAATTCCCTGATAGACACAACCCAGTCATTGCAGGTTTATGATGTGGTCATGGTCAGAGGGCTGCTCACTTGAGGATGACTGGAAAAAAACAAATCTCCTGATTNTTTTGTCTGTGAACAAGAAATGACCTTTCAGGTTAAATGAAGAAGCTCTTTTCTTTACATAGCACTTCCTCCCACCCTCTGCCAGCTGCTGAAACTTCCAGCCCTTTGCCATTAACCAGGATTTTGTCACTGAATTACGTATTTTAATCCTGCACATGGAATGAAATGTGGAGGCAGGTAGGGATTTCATTGGAACAGGGTAGATGCAGTCCCCCTGCCATGCTGGTATTGTGTGATGTATATTACAGAAGCAATCAAAAGTTTGCATGATACAGCAGTAGATGTTAGGTCTTGGGGGCAAATACTGCTATTTAAGAGACAAACATCAGAAGGAGGATAAAAGGGCAAAATGTTCTACTTTGATAGTCCCTAGCAACATCTATTTAAATATCTCAGATTTGCAGTTCACTCTGTTTAATAGCCTTCAGGATTTTGTGTGATTATTAGAGATAAGTAGCATTATTTGCCTGCTATACTGTCCTCCTCTTTTAAATAGAAGTGGGGAATGTGTGATGCTGTTAATTCCTCAGTCATCCAGATTCCGCTGGGGTTTAGTTATTATCCACAGATGCAGGTTATGACTGGGAAGCGTTCTGATGCTCAGATATGAAGTGCACTGATGCATGAAATAATCTCTCATTTTGTGCAAGTTTCATCACATTTATTAGGATATAATGTTGTTTCTTATTTCCATCTTCACATTCACTTTCAAAGCTAATGCTGGGCTCGCTTGTAGTTTGGGGTTTGATTTTGGGGTTGGAGGGTCTTCTTTTATGATCCTATCTTACACAATCTTAAGGAAGAATATATAAATATATATATATGTATTTTTATATTGTGTGGTTTTCCTGGCATATATTTTTAGTCTTAAGTAAAATGTATCTTCACTCCTTGCATTAGTCACAGCAGATTTGGAATGCCTGCAATAAACCACGGTGGATTTTTGTCCCCTATTCCTAATTGTTTTATTGAAGGTTGAAGTAAATCTGAGTATTTCACCAACCTCATTTTGCAAAATGTATAATCAGTACATAAATGCAAAAAGCATAAATGCCCTTACTTTGAGGCAAGATGTTAATTCTCAAGCCTTACTTAGTGTCCTGTATTTTAGTTTTGTGGAGTTCATTCAGCAAAATTCCTGTCTCTCAAGTAGATGATTGTACATTCAAGTAAAATGTTTTGTTTATCTCAGTTTAGTGATACCTTTGTGAGCTTGGTGTGCTTTCTTCATTTGCTGTCTTTTCTTTGCCACTAATTATCTCTCAGCAGCTTTGCCTGCAAGCCAATCAACTCATCTTCCTGAGCAAGTCAGATACAGTTAACGTCACCTTAAAAATAATCATCCTTATGTCAACTGCCTCTCCTGTACTGGGTTTAAACACATCCAGCTTTGTGGTCTTTTATGAGACATGTAATGTCCATTTATCTGTTGTCTGACCTCCAATTATCCCCTGGCTGATTTATATATGTAATTAGCTAAAATTCTCCATCACTGGACTGTATACGACTGCTACACTGCACGTGAAGTGCATCCACATTTCTTCTGTCTTTATCCTTGCATTGTAATTTCTAACCCTGATAAATATTTAATGAAGCTAATCTCTTTGCAGACTATAATGTAGTTTTAATACTGCACTGCTGTTCAGCCTTGTTTTCTAGTAAGCTTGGCTAGTTGTGTGTCTCTGTAAACAGAGATAAGCCAGAATGTGCCTGAGTCAGCTTTTTTTTTTGCCTTTCCCACATCCCTCCTGCCTGTGCTGGCTGTGTCACACCTATGGTCAGGGGCTAAAAGTGGATGCTAACTAAAGCTTTCTATTTACTTGGGGTTTTTGTCTTTTCAGGTTTCAATTCTAGGCTGCCCCGATCCCAAAGTTCATGAGATTGCATACCAGTATGGAAAAAATGTTGGCATAGCTTTTCAGGTAGTGTTTTTGTTGAACTAAATGGAATCTAAAATCTAAACTTCACCAAAGTGCTATAGAAATCCAAGCGGGCTGTCTTAATCCTTCCTACAAATCTTGTCTTTAAAAAGGATTATTCTGTATTTAGCACCAATTTAAAAAAATTTAAATGATGTGAATGTGTTTTTTATTCCAGCTGATAGATGATGTGCTGGATTTTACATCATGTGCCGACCATCTGGGGAAACCAACAGCAGCAGATCTCAAGCTTGGATTAGCCACAGGCCCTGTCTTATTTGCTTGTCGACAGGTAAGTCATCAGGAAGCTGTTTCCTCAAAATAAAAAGTGTAAACTACTCCTCAGAGGACCTGCTGAAACACATCAAATCTCCAGTGTCAGTGATGAGGGTGGCCTGGGCACATGGGACAAATCAGTGTGTTCAGTATCAGATGGATTCTGTGCACACACAAGTTATGAGAAACACCTTCCTGCACAGCTCTACTCACTGTTAGGCTCCTGTAGGTATTCAGAGGGTTTTAGCACATTTTGTGTACATTATTCCTAAGTGGCGTCTTGCTTGTGTTTTCTCCTGAGACATCTTCTTCCCAGGCTTGATCGTGTATGTAGGCTTTCTTGCCTTGTTCTAGGCTTTGTGTCCATCTGGGGCCAAGAATTGAAATCCTTGTCTTGCCTTTAGGTGGATATCTTTATTTATTGGAATTGATCTCTTCATCTTTTTGTCCTCAGGTATTATCCAGGTGCAAACATGGGTAGGTAGCAGGTACAGACATGGCTACATGGACAGTAGCCTGTCTCAAAGCTGGATAAGAGAAAAGGGGTGTCATAAATAAAGCAATAAATAAAAGGGTCATAAAAACCACTTAGCCAAGGTTTTCAATGCCTTAAAAATTATTTGAAGGAGTAGAATGAAAACAGAAGTGTGAGCTGCATGAAAAAAAACCATTGAAATTGGTGCTAATCCATAAACAGGAAAGAAACTGGTTTAATTCCTTGCTCTGGTGTCTTGTTCACCAGAGGCAAGCAGATTTGGGACTTAAAAAAGCAGTCCTTTGTACCAGGCTTCACAGTGTGATACAAAATCTGGCACAATTAGTTCCAGCAGAGCTCTTCTCTATGATCTCTCAGTGGCATTGTTTAGAGCTTGACATGGGAAAAGTTCTGAATCATTAAAAAAAATATCTTTGACATTTACTTCCCCCCTTGTGGGGGGAGGTGAAGCATACACATCAGTTTGCTTCCTCATCCTTTGGGCATAGACAAGGATCTGTATATCTCAGAAAAGACAGGAGAACAGACTATCAGCCAACTGACAAAGTAGATGAATGCATACTGAGAACAACTTTCTCCATGTCCTCAGTGTCTCCCCATCCTCATCTGGGGGATTCAAAAGCATGTTCTTGAATCATTATTTCAGAATTGTGTCATCAGCACTCAGAGCTGTCCAAAGAACAGTGAGACACGCAGGTAAAGAGGGAGGATTGAGTTATAAAGCTGTTTTTGTGTGTGCTAAAGCCATGTACAGAAGGAAATGAGGCATGTTGCAAATACCCAATTTTGGCAGACAGTGGGTGACATTGATCAGCTTGTGGGTGTTGAATATTCCAGTTTTTAAATTAAAATTATTATTAATTTGTTTGGGTTGTCTGTCTCTGACTTTGAACTTCATCTATCTTTTAATTAGCTTTAGAAGATAAATTACTTCATAATGTAGAAATACAAGAAAAGAAAATCTGTCAGTCCTATTTTAAAATCCTCTTCTTTATAGGTCACTTTTAAATGCTTTTCCTCATTTATATATTTGATAGAGGGGAAGTGTACATTTTTGCATTGAAAGATAACTTGGCCATCTTGTAAAGTTTTCTGAATTAACCAGAAGGTTTCTTTGCTGAAATTGTTCTGCTGTTTTCAAGAAACTTCAAGAACAGCACTACAAACTGATATATAAACAAAGGATGAGTGCTAAAAAATGTGGAGCTTCAAGAGACATTTACATGTGATGCTACTACAAAATATTTCATCAAGTTGTATCTTACCAAAAAACTCATGAGCCAGGACTTGAAGACAGTCCAAAGTGTAATTATTAATTATAGGCTGTCTTTTCAGATTAGTATTGCTGCTACCCTTTCATGTAGCTGGTGCTCCTCAAGTTGTCTTCCTGACAAAAATTCATTAGTTTTTAATGTGCTCTGAATCTTCAGTGACAGATGCCTTTTCTTCCTATCCTCTCCCCTCCCTCTGAAATACACTTCTGTGCATTAGAATTTAAGGAGAAAAAAATGTTTACCTTGATATAAAACCTATTTATTCAGTATTTAAAGCTAGGTCACTCAGTTAAAAAAACCCAACCAAAAAAACAAAACAAAAAAAAACTACCCCAATTATTTTTTGAGGAAATACACTAGTGTATGCTAATTCTAAAGCTCCTCGTAAATGAGTACAGCTGAAGCGTGAAGGATTATTTTTATTATAAGCATTCCTGTCAAATGCTGATGTGCTGCCCACTACATATAAAGTTCCTAATAACAGTTCTGCCTTACAGGTTTGGGGATTTTCATGTCCTTTAGTGCTTAAATATAAAAAGTGATCCCGTATGCATCCTGTATAACTGTAAATACGAATAATGTGAAAACTGACTGCATGAACACTGCAATTAAATTGTCATTACCTGGGAAGGAAGCTAGGATCTGGAAAAAAAAACATTACTTTCTTCTTGTAGATGAAGTATGAGTCACCATTGAACTTCTGAATGCATCTCCAAGACTATGTATGAGGAATAGGAAAGTGTCACAGCATTGAGGGGTGCTACATGTTTGTACCTGAACAAGGTTGTAAAGCTGCAGTTGCAGGACCAAAGGTGTGCAGGGAAGGCAGATCATTGTTTACAAGTGTATGGCAGTAAAATCATCTTTCTTTAATCCTTTCAGGCAAGATGAATGAACAGCTCTTTCTCTTAAAAAGGATTCTGTGTAGTAGCTGCCTTGAGTTGTGGCCTCATTTTGTTAAGCACTAGGTTTTCCTGTTTCTAGGCTGTCTGAAGAAGGAGGCTGCATATTTAGCTAAGTGATGTGATTTTTCTCAAAACAATTGACTTGAGTTACCTGCTTGATTTGTAGGGAATTGAGCATCCAGTGCCTACTACAAATGCTACGTGACTGAAAACAAAATACCTTATAGTTGTCATTTTTCTGTTATTAAAAAAAAAAATCTTTGTATATAAAATAACAGCACAAGGGAAAAGATAAGAGACTGCAATAGCCAGTGTTACCATGAGGGGGTTTTACAAGTTAAACTGTGCAATAGTGCAACCACAAACATCCTGGATTCTTTGGTACGTGTGGGGGCAAAGGTGTTCTTCTAGGAATGCCAACACTGACCATCATCTGTGATAGAACATCTGATGCAGGTTATACACCAGGTAGTAGCCACCTCAGAAATCACCACACTGCAGCATCTGCTTAACAAGACAAAATGGCAGATGCTAACTTCTGCTACAAACTGGCTACAACCAGCAGAGGTTGAAGTTTAAATGCTTGGGCTCTGCTGTACTGTAGTCCTGTGCAGACTGCAAGTACAAACCTAGAGTTACAGCTGTAGCAACAGCAGTGACAGGGGAAGAGGGCTGCACTTTGGTGGTGTTCTGACCTTAGCATGGCAGGCAGCTACATGGAAAACAACTCAGAAGCAAGTACCAACCCTTCTCCCTTTGTGCTTAGTTTCCAGAAATGAATGCTATGATAATGAGGAGATTCAGTAAGCCAGGAGACGTTGAACGTGCATGGAAATATGTGTTGCAGGTAAGACTGATTCCAAATATTTCTGCTCTCCCTGCTGCTTAGTCTAAAATTCATTGTCTCTCCAGTAAAATAGCAAGGCTGCTTTGTCAGATACCTGCTGAGTACAGAACTCCTCAGCTCTCCTGCTGGCACAGTGTTTTAACAGAAATGTTAGGTACTGAAGAAATGATTTTTTCTTCTTTTCCCTCCAATAGCATAAAATCCACAAAAATAAAAACCTCATGCATGAAGTCGGTTCCTTCAGCTGAGGCATAGCTGTATTCAACAGCTGGTATAAATGGCACATAATTACCAGTCAGTCTTGTAACTGCAGTGCACACCCCATACCAGTTTTAATTGACTCTGATCTAAGACTGAGTAATGGTCTGTGCAAAATTAATACCTATTTTTCAGAATAGCATGGGGGTTTTGTACATTTCTATTTAGGGCAGGAGGGGAAGGGATTAACCATTAGTTTCTAGTTTGTTATTAATACCGGTGCTGTTTTGTAAGTACACTTACATTTAGCATGGATGAGTTTTAGTACTTTGACAGTTTGGGGCAGGTAGGTGGGCTTTCCTGATGACAGAATGAATCCTGCTCCTTTCCCCATCAGAATATAATGTGGTGGGGTACTCACTGACCTTAAAACTTGCCCCTGTGACCAGAAGAGGCAGTAGGCAGCTGATCCCCGTTTCCTGTCTCTGTCTCCCTCCATCAGAGTGATGGTGTGCAGCAAACGACCTACCTCGCCCAGCGCTACTGCCACGCCGCCACGCGCGAGATCCGCAAGCTGCGGCCGTCCCCCGAGAGAGAGGCCCTCGTGCACCTCACAGAAATGGTGCTCATGAGAGACAAGTGAGAGAGCTCCTTTCACTCCTTCTGGCAGCTACTTACCAGACTGTGCCTAAATTCATTTCAAAAGTTATTTGCTTCCAACACAAGCTACCAAAAATTATTTTTTTAAAAATAACAAACCTTTTTTTTTTTTGAAGTTGTTCTTTTTTTTTAAAACAGAAGTTTAAAGTGTTTTACTGCAGGAAGACATGTGATTCAGAGCAAATCAAACTGTGCTGTACAATTGTTTTAGCGGGGGCTATTGATTGTGGGGGATGGGGAAGATGTTTACATGTTGATGCACAAAGGCCACAATGAGAATAAATATAAATCAGTGTATGAAAACTGAAGCTGTCCCAAATTTCACTTGTTTAAACTAATAAACAGAGCATGCATGTACAGGAGCTGGTAAACTCCTGTGAAGGGAGATGGTTTGGATGCTTCCCTGGCTGTTCAACAGAAGCACCTGGAATTGTGTGTGTGT
>VXBU01001198.1:0-18924 GCA_013400315.1 Bombycilla garrulus | reverse complement strand
ATGGTGATCTGCTGCGCCGCCGCCAACTGCTCTAACCGGCAGGGCAAGGCGCTCCGCGGCGCCGTCTCCTTCCACAGGTAAGGGCGGCCCGCCCGGCCCGCCGCAAGTGCCGCGACCGGGCCGCCCGCGCCCCGGTCCCGCTTCCCTCCCGCCGGGCCCCCGCTGCCCTTTGTTTCTCTCAGGGGAAACCGGCTCGGGGCTCCCGGATCCTGCAACCCTGGCCGGGCAGCGGGAGCACCCCTGGCCGTGGGGCCCGGGCCCTTCCTGGCCCGTCACCGCGACCCTCCCCCGGTGTGTGCCCCCCGCGGCCCGTCCCTCGCCTCGACCCTCGCTGGGGATGCTGTCCCCCGGGAAAGCCCCTGTCTCGGGAGTCCCATTGGAAACGGAACCTGGTTCCCCTGCTCAGGGGCTTTCTTCCGCTCCAGGCATTGCTACACCTAATTAGATGTTATTAAACACGCCCGATGTGAGCAGCGCCCGGGTTACGGACGCAGCGCTGGGCAGCGTGTTGGCTGAGCTGGGTGTTTTGGTGGTGGTCGCATCCCTCTTCCTTGTGGCCAGGCTGTACCTCGTGGGGCTGGTGAGCGGAATAATGGATCGATTGCTGATGGAAATGGGAAAAACATCTTTTAGTCCTGCGCTTTTTGTGAAGTGCAGCAGTTGATGCAGGGAATTAATATCAAATATTTCAGCACTAACTGAAATAATTCTTCAGTAAGTGTAATTTAATTCGTAAATGAGTGTAACTTACCAAAACACAACTTTCCCCAGAATCTCGTAAACCTGTCCATCACCTTGGACTTGATCAACCTCAACAGTTCTATGGTTCTGTGGTTTGGTAATTCTTAAAATACCGACCCTTCTGATTTCCAAAACGTAGCTTAATTTTTAGTGGGTTTTTTGTCTGTTCCTTTTGTAGATTCCCTCTGAAGGACTCAAAGCGCTTGATCCAGTGGCTGAAAGCTGTTCAGAGGGACAACTGGACTCCCACCAAGTATTCCTTTCTTTGCAGCGAGCATTTCACCAAAGACAGTTTCTCCAAGCGGGTGGAGGACCATCACCGGTTGCTGAAGCCCACTGCTGTCCCCACCATCTTCCAGCTGGTTGAGAAGAAACACGACAAGCTGGATTATGTCAGGAGCAGAAGGAAAATAGCCAGGCAGGCGCCGCTGCGGGATGGGGAGGCCCTGCGGGAAGGAGGCGGTGAGGTAGCGCAGAGGGCCCCGTCTTCTGGCCAGGACTCCATGGTGACTCAAGGCACGAAGGAGATGGAGGAGGGCGCTCTGAAAGAGGAAATAGGATCGGCGTCCAGGGAGGAAGAGGCCGCGCGTGGCCAGCTGGACGGCCCTCGGAGAAGGACGTTAGGGGATAATTTGGGTGCGAAGGCTGGAGTGCAGATAAAGCCCGAGAGGTCTCCTGTGGAGGATTGTGCCAGGGGGAGCTGGGGGGCCGACAGGAGCGGCGTGTCGGTGGACGACTTCACCCCTCCTGCCTCCGGTGCTTGCAAGTTCATCGGCTCCCTGCACTCGTACAGCTTTTCCTCCAAGCACGCCAGGGAGAGGCCAGCTCTCCCCAAAGAGCAGCTAGAACGGAAAAGGCCAAAGAGAGATGTGGAGCCGAGCTGCAGCAGCCACCTCCTGGGACACGACAAGGCCGTCGCCGAAGCGTCCCCAACGTCGTCCCTCACGGCCACCCCCCAGAAACCCTCGCAGGGGCTGTCCGCGTCCCCGGCCGACCTGACGCCCCGACCGGCCACCGAGGCTGTGCTGGGGTGCAAGGGGGACACGGACGCCAACCCCATGTCCATCAACGAGGTGATCATGTCGGCCTCGGGGGCCTGCAAGCTCATTGACTCCCTGCACTCGTACTGCTTCTCCTCCCGGCAGAGCAAGAGCCAGGTGTGCTGCTTGCGGGAGCAGGTGGAGAAGAAGAACGGAGAGCTGAAGCTGCTGAGGCAGAGGATCAGCCGCTCGGACAGCCAAGTCAGGAAGCTGAAGGAGAAGCTGGATGAGATGAAGAGAAACAGTTTCCCTTACTTGAACAGCTTGATATCCCAGGACTGTGGTCAGTATTGCCAGGGGTGCTGCACTGAGGTGGAATTCCACGTGTTCTTAGGGGCTGTTATAGGCTGTGCGGTGAGGAAAAGGTGTGAGAAAGGGACATCCTGGGAAGGAGAAATAGCAGCTTGTGTAAGACCAGTGGATACAGATTCAATTCACTCAGTGGGCACGCAGTTCTTATATCCCTAACCTTTCCAAGATGTGGAATGAGAATTTAGGTTATGGTGTTGCAGGCGACTCTCTTGATGGATTTAGTTTCTTTTCTTTCTGGATTATTTTTTAACTTGTTTGTGATGCAGTGGCTCCTGCTTGGATTTTCCTTCCTCCTTCAGAGCGTGCCTGTGATATTTTTTTTTTTTTCTGGTGTGTTAAGCAGCAGATATCTGGGAGAGATATTGTCCTCAGTGGTGTAAGAAATAGTTTTGATATTGGATTTCATATAGTGCACTCAGTACTCAGGATACAGGAAGTATAAGTGAGGTGGGAGGTGTCAAATATGGCAGTGTTGTGATGCATCTGAGGTCACAGTGTGTGAGCAAATGTCTGTGTTTGCTTTGATCCTTTCCTCCCTTGCAAGGCAGAAGAAGTCGAGAAACGTAGTAAAGCAGGAAGTGATGGAATATCTATCAATTAAAAATATTCTCTA
The DNA here is from genome assembly GCA_013400315.1 of Bombycilla garrulus. NCBI lineage: Eukaryota > Metazoa > Chordata > Aves > Passeriformes > Bombycillidae > Bombycilla > Bombycilla garrulus. Next base: position 16,218 of record VXBU01001198.1, on the reverse strand, counting down.
TCAAATACAAAGATAGTAATTAAGCACTGAAAGCATAGGAGAACTTAGTGAGGGATAAGATAGTGTAAAAAGTTTGTTACCTAGAAGTCAAATTGGGCCATAACCCTTCTTGCACAAAAAAAAAAGTGTATTTTAATGTACAATTGGAGTACGGTGACTGTAGCTGCATTTCAGGGCAAGAGTTTGGGACCCTCAAATGGTGGTGTGTGTGTAGCTGCTGAGAAAACACTGTGTTGCCTTGGGAAGGATTGGTGGTGTGGGGCTTGCTTGGAGAAGTCATCACCCATGGAGGGCTGGGTGTCTCCTGATGGCTGATTCTCACCTTTCCTCGAGGAGAAAAACTTCATGGCTTCTTCTGGAGCTGTTGGGCAGTCAGAAAAGTGATGCTGGCATAGACAGGCACATTCTCCAGGCTGTTGCAGCACGGCCAACTTCCTCACTGACAGAGCAAAGTAGACCCTGACAAAATTCATGAACTGCTTTTCCATTATGTATTTAATTTTTCAAAGTATGGGAAAACTCACACTTTTGTTTGGGTAGAGAGGGGGAAAGTTTTCCCCTTCTGGTCTGCATTTTTTGTATTGTTTAGGTGTCAAACTAAAGAAAATAATGAAATACAGTTTTAGGGTTTCATGGTTGTCATGTCATGGTTATCATGACTGTTATATATACAGTCATGTATATATATATATGTATACATATGAAATATTTATTTATATACATATTTTAAAAGGTGTCTACCTTTGCTGGAATACCTTCACTGAGATACTAACTGGAGAAAGAGTATTTTTAAGAAAGTTTTTCTTTATTCTGGTAAGCACTATTATTTTTCTCCTTTTCCCCAAGACTAGGTTTTTCATACATACGTCTTTCAGAAGTGAAAATTTTATGTTCTTGTAAAATATATTCTTAATATATGAGTTACATGCTCTATTTTATAAGGGAAAACAGAATTTTTCTTAATGCATTGACCAATTCATTACCCATTCCACTATCTTTTATCAACAAAACTGGAGATCAGTGTGTGAAAATGAACCAATTTGGCAATTGTAGCTTGGTGTGATGGGAGGTTTGTGTGGGACCCTTTGGCTGGGAACTTTTTTTAAAGGGTAAAGGGTTTGTTGGTGGCCGACTGGCTTTTTTTTATATATATATTTTTTTTAAGCTTCATCTTGGTGCTCTTCTGTTTTGGACTCTTTTTTGTGTGTGCTCATAGTACTAGTTTATGGCAGTGAAAATAGCTGATGAAGTGCAGCCAGCTGCTGCCAGGCAGAGTCTGGTTCATGCCCAGACACTGAGTTTTACTGTAATACAAAGCTGAGTTAAGAAAGGCTTTTCATATTCATAAAAATACAGTCAGGTAACACGTTAGGTTAATAATAGTCTTTGTTAGAAGCCACGTCTCAGTTGTCCCAACTCATCTGATGCGTGGTTGAGGTGATGGTTTCAGCTGTGAACCTGAGCTTGCATATTTTTTTTCTGCTGTAGGCACTTCCTTGAGTAGAAGTACCTGGCTGGACTGACAGTGCAGGTTGTTACCTGTCTGCATCTCTCACGTTCAGCTGCTTCCACAAAATCCTGAGCACAAAAAAGCAACTTTAGCCCCACACCCATTCAGCAGAACTTCGTCTCGGTGCTAGTTCCCACATACTTTCCTCTAATGAGACAAATAAATTTCTGCTGGCTGCATGCAGGCTGCAGAGGGCTGGGAAGAGCAGGTTTCTGCAGGACTGCTGCACAGCACTGCCTGCCGGCCACGCTTGAGGCCGGGTGACTCAGGCTGGGCAAGTGGCTCCCAGCTCCGGCTGTCACGATGTGCCTGAGTGGTGTTCCCCAACCTGTCTTACCAGGGGGATGGACTGGTTTAGGAGAAGCCCCATGCTGTCTCTGGCACAGCACAGCTGCCACGGTGGCCTTTTCCATCTAAACTTTGAATTTAGGCGTTCGTGTGGTGGGAAAATATTTCCTTCTGTTTGATGAGGCGCATGGACCAAAGGCTGAGGAACGCTGCTGGTGGATGAGCACGGTTGGGCACGGCGTGGTTGGACGCGTGGTGGTTGGGCACCAGGCAGGACAGGGGCAGGTGTGGCTGCTGGAGGATGGCAGGAGGCACTGCGAGAAATGAGGGACAGCCAGCAAGCAGCCAGGGCTGTGTCCTGGGGAGGGCATGGCTCTTCTAACAGCACTGTCCTCTGCTGCCACCCGAGCACTGTCAGACTGTCTTGTTGGGCATGAAGGTGTCGCAGCTGTGCTGCAGCAGCTGTGCTCGCTCAGACAGGAGATCCCAACTGGTCCTTCCTCGAGTACCTCGAGTGCTGTGCCCAGCTCTGGGCCCTCAGGTTGGGAAGGGCGTTGAGACGCTTGGGCATGTCCAGAGGAGGCAACGAGGCTGTGAGGGGAACACAAACCCCGTGAGGAACCGCTGAAGGAGCTGGGGCTGTTCAGCCTGGAGAAAAGGAGACTCAGGGTGACCTTATCACTCTCTACAGCTCCCTGAAGGGTGGCTGTGCTCAGCTGGGCTTGGGCTATGTCTCCAGGAACTGACAGAGTGAGGGGACACAGCCTCAAAAACTGAGGTTGGATATTGGGAAGAAGTTCTTCATGGAAAGACTGATAAAGTTCTGGAATGACTGCCCGGGGAGGTGCTGGAGTCACCGTCCTTGGATGTGGTTAAAAAGCCTGGCTGTGGCACTGGGTGCCAGGGTTGAGTTGAGGAGTTGTGCACGGGTTGGACTCGATGATCTTGAAGGTCTCCTCCAAGCTAATGAAACAATAATATCCCCTTCTCTCGCCGTGCCCCAGTTGGGTCGGGTTGTAAAACTACATCTCCCAGCAGGCAGCAGGATGAGTGTCTTACCCAAACATGAGCTCACTTCCCTCATAGCCATCTTACCACCCTGCGCAAAGCCCTTTCTGGGGGCAGGGGGGGCTGCAGGTGGAGCAAATTGCAGAATATCTGCGAATATGGCTGGGCATGGAGCGAGCACAGGTAGGATTCCATGGGATTCGAGTTTCTGTGTTCAGCAGAGTGGTAAAGCTCTTAGAATTCAGCTGCTTGGGGGTATGAGGAGCTTCTTCCATGCTGCACGTCTGTTTTCATGAAGGTCTTATTAAAGTCAGGAGAGTCTGCAAAATGAGTTCATGTTAAAAATGGGTAGAGCTCTGCTAGGAATCTGTGGGATATCTGGTTTGGATTTGTCTTTGAATATCTGTGCAAAGCCAGTGCAGAAATGGGGTCATTTACAGCACTTTTGACATGCAAATGAAGCGTAGTTGGCGAACTTGGGTCTGAACACTTAGTTCGTGTTTTTTTGCTGAGCTGGAGTCCTGAAGCCTGGTCCCTGGGGCCTGGAGTGGTGTTGCCCATCGTGGTGACAACAGATATTTTTGTTCATGTCGCAGAAAACAAGTAGCAAAATCCCGTTCCTGACTGGCAATGAGAAAAAGTGAGGCTGTGCATGGATGGATGTGCTGTGCTTTCACCTGTGTGAAAAGGACTGCACCAGCAACGGGCTGGTGTCCAGCTTGAAAATAAAATGTGTCCAATGGGTCACAGAGATGTGCTGTCAGGGAAATTGCCTCCACCAGGGCAGGCACTGCTTGCCTGGCAGCTGCGTGTTGACTTGGAGCTAGATTATTGGAAGAAAACTGCTTTTATTCTGAGACAGCAGGTGCTGCTTGTGATTTTCTTGGCGCCCTGTCTGGGATGGGAATGGCCAGGGTAGAAAGCTGGTCCGTAGGGTGGGCGTTACAAAGAGCAAGGGAGCTGCAAAGTAAACTGAGAGTGAGATAAGGAGTGGGAATATGTGTGCACAGGGGCTGAATCCGTGGAAGAAGGTGTCTTGAGAGAGGCTGGGTAAAACTTCACTGTGGCCTGAACACTTGGGTGAATTGTTTTGTGCTCAGCATGGGAACAAGCAGTGTGCAGGCACGCCAGCTTTGGGACTGAGTTGAGGAAGGTGGCTCTTCGGCCTCCCCCTGGAGAGAAAGTCAATTGGAAGGGAGGAAACAAGACTTTTTGTACTGCTGTTGTGTTTTTGTGGGTTTTTTTCCAGTGGGATGGTCTTGTTCTTTCCAGTTGTTTTTTTTTTTTTTTCTTTTTTTTTGCCTAATAGTCTATAGAGTTTGTGCATTAGGCATTTAATTTTGCAGCGAGTCGGCAATGACTCACAACAAAAACCCAGCTTGCAGCTAGGAAGCAATGAAACAGCAAACTAAGGAAAACTCGAGAGAAAGACTGAGCTCAGGTAGGGTGTTTGGTTTCTCATAGTAGAGTATCATTGGAAAGAAACGTTTTCTCTGTATTTTGTAAAGCAGAACTCTGGCAGTGGAGCAGAACTCAGGCACTGGATCATTAGCACCTTGGCACTTGGCTACGAAATTCCTTACTGAGTCTGTAGCATTTGTGAATTTAACCACATTCCCAGCTTTTGGAGCAGAGATGGGATGATCTGTTCAGCAGCTGACCTGCTGACACCTGGTGGGATGCATCTTTCGTGGGGGAGAAAGATTTTTAGCACAGGAGCTGGTAGAGCTTGTTGATGGGTCTTAAATTAGCTTGGAAAGGGATAAAGGACAAAGCCAGGGTCAGCAGTGATGAGCAATGGGCCTGAACTCGAGGAAAGGAGCACTGATGGGATCCCTCGATCTGCTTTAACAGGTGCTGGCTACAGTGTACCACACCAGCAGTGTCTGTGTGTTAACACACCCGGCATGAGGCACCAGGAGGAGCTGGAAGCTTTGGCCCAGTCCCAGATTTCTGGTGTTGTTGGCATAAGTGGAACCTGGTGGGAGTTTTCCCCGTGAGTGGAGTGCCCTGCTGGGCAGTTCCAGACTATTCAGGAGAGACAGGCAGGGCAAGAGAAGCACTGTATGTAACAGAAGGGTTGGAGTGGCTGGAGCTCACAGTTGGTGCTGGCACACTTGAGAACCTCTGAAGAATCAAGGGATAAACAAATAATGCAGATTTCACTGTGGGAGTCTTCTCTGGACTTCCAGCCAGCATGATGACACTGATAAATGATTCCTTGTGGAACTAAGGGACGAGTCAGCTGCCCCAGGGGACTTCAACCTGCCAGAAATTACCTGGGAGTGTCTCACAGCTGGTACAAGCTGGGCCAGAAGGTTCCTAAAACACCTGCATGACAACTTTATGGAACAGGTCCTCAGGGAGCTGACTTGGAGGGATGATGATCTGCTCATCATCAGAGAGGATCTCATGAGCAAAGTGAACACTGGGGCCAACTTGGCCACAGTGACCATGGAGCCATCAAGTTTAAAATCTCTGGTGACAGGAAAAGTGCCAGAAAAACCTCAACTCTGTCCATGAGGAGAGCAGACCTCAGGCTGCTCAGGGAATTAGTGAGTAAGGTCCCCTGGGAAATGATTTTGCAGGTGCTGGGGTCTACCAGTGCTGGTGACTTTTAAACATCATCTCCTAAGGGCACAGGAACAGCAATTCCTACATGTCAGAAGTCAAGCAGGTGAGGCAGAAGGCTGGCTTGGCTGACCAGAGATTCCTCTTGACTGAGGTCAGACCTCCCTGTGCTCTTAACATCCTCACACAGGGAAGTGGAGGGGCAGGTACTGCTCTCTTCACCCTCATGACCAATGACAGGACTGAGGAAATGGCTGAAGCTGGGCTGGGGAGGTTTAGGACAGATATCAGGAGAAGGTTTGTCACCCAGAGCATGGCTGGGCATTGGAACAGCTCCCCAGAAAGCTGTCACTGCACCAAGCCTGCCTGAGTTCAAGAAGTGTTCAGACACTGCTCTTCAGCACGTGGTGTCATTCTTGGGGTGTCCAGTGCAGAGCCAGGAGCTGGACCCAATCCTGACAGGTCCTTCCACCTCAGGGATGTTCTGTGATGGAGCTAGAGCACATCAGTGCCAGGAATGTTTTACTGGTTTGTTGGGGAGAGCATCTGCAAAATGCCTGCAGGGGTGCAGCTCTCAGGGCAGAGCAGCAGAGTATAAAGCCACCTTCTGTACCTGAATATGGACAGAATATGCAGAGTGAGGCTGCTCCTTAATTACCAGAACCTTGATGATGATTTAAACCCAGTGAGCAACTGTGCAAAAGGAAGAGCTTCAGGGAACTGCCCAGTTGATGCTGCAGACCCCACACTTTGAAGACTCAGGGATTTTGTTTGGGGTTTTTTTTGTGGTTTTGTTCTGTTGTTGTTGTTGGTATGTTGTTTTGGTTTTTTTTTTTCTCAAGTTTTCTGCAGGAGGTGTTCTCCAGCTCAAGGAAATAGGTTAGCTGCCTTGTTATCAACCAGCTGGCCACTCACTGCAGCTTTGCTGATAAAGCTGTGTAGGAATCCGTGCCAGCATAGCTTTCTGTGCCAGGGATCCCACTTGAGAGCCACACTGGCTGTGCAGACACGGCCTGAGGGGGCTGGCTGTCCAGCTGCTCTGTCTGGGTTCTCTCAAGGCAGGGAAAACTCAGTATCTCCTGTTGCAAAGCCTGGCCAGCCAGTTCCAGGCTGACTGTGTTACAGTGCAGAGTGGAATTTGACTTGTAAACTCTGTGGGAGTGGAAAAGATGTAGGAACAGTCTGTCCGTGAGTTAGGAGGGGTGGAGCAGGCTCAGGTGGTGAAACGGAACTGACCTGTGTGCTCTGTGGCCTGAGTGGCTTCCTGAAGAACAGAGATCAAGGTGATCAGGTTGTTTGTGGGCGTGTGGTTTTGTCTCCCAAACTGTTACAACTCATGAGTGTCGTGGCTGATTTCGGTGAGATTTTGTAGAACCACAGGAGGGTTTGGGTTGAAAGGACATTAAAGCTCATCTTGTTCCAACCCCGTGCCCTGGGCAGGGACACCTTCCACCACACCAGGCTGGAGAGAAGTGGGGTCTTGGAGACGCTGGGTCCTGGTGGTTTCCAGAAAGTGTAGGAGAAAGTGACTCCAGGAATGTTCTTGTTAAGGAAGAGGATGCAGAGAGAGCAACCCTATTAGCAGGTAAAAGAGGAACTGTGTGTATGAATGCAGGAGAAATGGCATTCTATTGCTAATTAGAATTAGACCCCTCATTCTAATTAATGTTTATTAGAAATAGGCCCCCTCTGAGTGTGAAGCTTTAAGCCTGCAGAAGGGTGACCAGGGTCTCTTGGGCTGCAAGTTCTCAGATGTCATTTGTATTCTTGATATCATCGTACACTTACCTTTTAAGTCACATTAGTGTTTTTTTTGTAAAAATGATGTACCAGGAGTTTAGACCTTTAAAAAGGGATGTACAGGCTCCTTCATCAGTGTCAGAGGAGTTTCTTTTGACACTGACTGTGTCTATAAACATGAAAATTGGAACGAAGCAGCTCAGCAAAGAATTGTTGCTACAGTAGTCTTGCATTTACCTGCCCCAACCATGACCTAAAAAAGCAAATTGCTTTTCAAATGGCTGCTTTATTTTTTTTATTATTTTGGGTGGATTCAGTCAGACTGTCTCCTGTCTGCCTCCCCTCTTGCTTTTCCACTCTCCCAGCCTGGCCTTCCAGCCAGGAAGGAAAAAAGTCTTAGTCCACCAGTTAGAGACCAACACTGAAGGTAAGAGGAGCACTGCATGGGTTGAGATCAGGATGTCTGTGTTTACCTGCACTTCACTGAGTCCCTGGTCCTCATTCACTTCTGCTGCTCTCCACTTTTCCAAGCCACATGAGAGCTGAAGAACTCTTTAGCTTTGCTGCCATCTAGGTAGTTGAGAAAAGTAATAATGATCACTTGGCTGTGTTGTTTGCCCAAGTGCCAGAGACTTGAGGATGTACAGTTACATCTTCACTTTCCAGCTGGCTGGAATTCCAGCTCTTTGGAAGCGAGACCAGGTCAGGCACCTCCAGGCAGCGGGGTCAAGCTGAGCCTGCTGGAAATGATCACTTGGCTTCTCTTGGTTTATTATCAGCTCTGAAGAGTGGGAAAGGCTAAAGCCATTCATTTAATCTGTTCTTTTGATGCTTTTCCTGAAGTGCAAGCAGAAGAAAAGGAAGTGCCCTATGAAAGCAGTGTGGTGACAGAAGCTGTCCTGCTCCTGGGATGCTGACCCAGGAGAGGGCAGCAGCAGCCCAGGCTGCAGGCTCCTGCAGCTTTTCCAAAGCTTTGCTTTTCACTTCCATCGTGGGGGATGAGCCTGCAAAAAGCTTGGAAAGAAATGCAGCAGAGAGTGAAAGGCAAACTTAAGCTGAAGGGAGGAGCAGTACACTCCTTACCCACAGAACTGTGTGTGCTCTGCCCTCCTCATGGACTAGGAAAGGTGACTGCAAGGAAATACTTGACACTGACACTGCTGTACAGATTGTGGGAACCCCTTTCCAAGTCCTGGGCGAGCTGCTGGGGGCTGCACCGTCTGACAGGATCTTCTGCAGGTCCTGGCTCTGATGCTGTAGACCTTAATCAGCTGTTTCCTGGTGAGCTCTCATGTTTTTCCTCATGTTGCTTCCCTTGCAAAATACTTCAGGATAAGGCAAAGCAAGTAGCAGCACTTTGCTGATGCGGGCTGGCTTTTAAAACCTGCTGTCTGTGGGAGAATGAGTACCACAAGTGGTCAGTTCTACCCAGGAAAGCTGCTGTTCGTTCTCCTTTGGCATTTCAGGTGTGGACCGTCCTTCCTCCTTGCTCACTCTTTTAGCCTGGCATTTCCTAGAGAGCACAGCAAAACTCAGACTGGTCAAGCAAATTTTGGCAACAGCCTTACGCTTTTAGGCTGTGATTTCTCCCTGCAGTTGAGTCTGTGCCTTTTAGAGCAGGCAGACAGGCAGCTTGTTCTTGTATTGTTGATCTCACTAGGTGTGGAAAACACCCCCTGCAACGCCCACCTTGCCAGTATGAAATATTTATGCCATGAGGGGGAGGAGGACGTGCTTTAAGCCTGCTTCAGTCATATTTGTCTGCATAACAGCCTACTGAGAGTAGCAGGCACCCTGTTTGTGTAGGAATCCATCTCTCCCAACGTCCTATAGGTGATGTTTTGCTTTCCCTGCTTACTCCATAGTAATGGATCTGCGCTGCTCTTCACTTGGCTTTAAATTGTCTGTCTGCGTTTTCCTGATGTGGTTTTTTTTCAGGTCCCAGCCTCTGAAAGCAAAATGCAAAACTGTTTATCAAAACTCTCCTGCAGCACCAAGCCTGGCAGAGTTCAAAGAGTGTTTGGATAATGCTCTCGGGCACATGGTGTGATGGTGTGACTCTTTGGGATGGTCCTGTGCAGGGCCAGGAGTTGGACTTAATGGTCCTTGTGGGCTCCTTCCAGCTCAGCTTATTCTGTGGTTCTGTAAAATGATTTGCTGAAGAAGTTTTAACTTTGTGAAACAGACCTTGTTGCTTTTTCATAACTGCAGTGTCAAAGGGAGGTATCTTTCTCTTCTGTTTACTCTTTACCTTACAGGCACCCAAGTCTTGTTAAAATGTTTGTCTTAGTCCAGAGCCTTAGTGGAACAGCTTCTGACTGATCCTTGCCTGTCTTTTTGTACAAGTTCAGGCCATTGTTAACCTCTTAAAAAAATATTATGGCCAAACTTTGATTTTGAATATGTACACAGCCTGATTTTCTTTAGAAATGAGGACTCATTTCCTTGGCCTCTGAAACAAGCAGGAATGGCATGTTCTCAGTGCTTGAGAAAGATTAACCCAGAGCATTAAAGGTTTCATTATCATTTAATGATTATTCTTTATGCTGAGGTTTCGGTCATCTTCTTCCCTGCATCTGGATGGAAGGGGGCTTTTCTTTCAGGTCAAGCCACAGAGGGGAGTCAGAAATGGATCACCTGCAAGAGTGCTCTGTGTGGCCAAGAGCTGGTTTGGAAACAGAGCCACTTTCCATGAGTGCTCATTGTTCCCCATCTTCCACCTTGGAGCTGACACTGCTCTGAAGAACAGCACTGCTGTGGTGTTGAACCATTTCCGAGGTGTTTTGTGTTCACCTCCAGCCAGCTGGAGGCAGTTCACAGCAACCTGCAGAGCACAGACCGCTGAGTTTTCTTTCTTCCTTCTTTCTTTCCTCCCACAGAGACTCCCCAGCTGAACCCTGTGATGGAACCCCTGTCCTGGATGCTGGGCACCTGGCTCTCTGACCCACCAGGAGATGGCACCTTCCCTACAATGAAGCCCTTCCAGTACCTGGAGGAAGTGCACATCTCCCACGTGGGGCAGCCCATGCTCAACTTCTCGTAAGTCTGATCTGTCTGTGTTGGATTGGAGCAGCCAGTCCAGGGTCTGGGTTTCTTTTCCAATGGCAAAGTACACAAATTTTCACCTACCAAACAAGATGATGTTGTGGTATGTGACTGCATGGCCTGACTTTAATTTTCCTTGAAAGCTTGTGATTATATGTCATTCTTTGTGAAATTTACGCTTAGAATGAATGAAGAAGCTACAGCATGGCTGCCAAGTTTGTCCATTTTAAGCTGTGGTCCTCTGATGCCTGGAAAGGCTGACCTGGAACAGAGGCTAGAAAGAGCAAAAGGAATAAAATAGGTATTTATTGAAAGGATACAGCTTGGATATTAATATTGAAAGATTTTGAAAGGGCAGTGCAAGAGCCCGGGGCTACACCCAAGTCAGATCCACAAATGGGCACAAAACTATCCCTGGTCACGAGGCCTCACACTTTTATAGGTTTTGGTCCATTAGCACATTGGAGTTAATTGTCCAATTACAGCTTCAGGTTTGGAAGCTCCATCCTCCCTGGTTTTCTCTTTTCTCTTCACCGTTGTTTTTACTCTTGCACCTAAAATTTATATCGGTTGTCCTTGGTCCCCAGCTAGAAAAGGAATTGTTTTGTCTCCCTACTCTGTGCAGAGAGCTTACCAGCACTTAATATGAAGCCCAGAAGGACACACTAAACCAGCACAGAACGTGAAAAATATAAAAGCTAAAACTCAAGGCATCACTCAGTCTTCACCACTGTGAAAATCTGAGAAAAATTAGTGCTCATCAAACCATATGGGATAGGAGGCAGGTAGCTTAACTACTTGCTTTGGCTGCAAGTGGTTGTTCTAAGAGAAATCATAAGAAATCCAGAGGGAGGGAAGTGACAAGTTGGCTACTGCTCAGTTCTGCTCCAGTGTTCCTTTGGGAGGGGTGAGTTGGAAAGTGTGTTGCTTTGAAAACCAAGAAGAGAGGAATTACAAGATGGAAGTGCTGTGTGAGAGATGCCCTGTGTTCCTGGAGTGAGATGGAGCTGCCAGCTCAGCCTGTGACTGCTTTAGTCTGATTTCCAAAAGAAACAAAGCTCTGACAGGCTTGCTCTGGCTTCACCTCCCCCTCCTGCTTGTGAACAGTTGCTTATTTGAGTCACCTTTATTTTTTTTTTTTCCTTTTTTTTTTTCCCCTTTTCTTTGTGCCAAGGAGTTACACAGCTGTGAAGTGTTGAGCTTTAGGAAGTGCCAGGAAAATAGGCAGCAGTCCTGGAGGACAGACACCCTGTGCTCTCCTGGAGCAATGTCTCTTAAAGATAATCCCTGTGTCCCTGAAATGCTTCAAGCACTGAAAGCTGATTTCAGTTTGTTTCTCCTTTGATATTCATGTTATGGGTGACCAAACCTACAGTTCCTAAGGCCTCCTGAAGAATAAATAAGACTCTGAGCTGAACTTTTTATCTTTTTGAAGGGGGTGTTGGGAGAAATATGTCTGCTCCGTTGCTCTCTAGGGCAAGGAATATACAGAAAAAAAAACTTTTCCAGGTGTGAAAGCTAAATAAAGTTGATACAGTAATTCCAGATATTTATTTGAGAAAAATGAAGTTTTTGAGACACATGTGGTTTCAGCATCTGTGAAACATCATCTGAGTTCCTGAGGGGTTTCCGAGTTAGTGCTTGGAAAGACCCGGAGGCCATGGAAAATCTAAAGTTTGAGCTTAAAGATTTAATTCCAGCTCTAAGAAGTAGCTGGGCCTCTGTAAAGTAACCGTATTTTCCCAGGTTTATATCTCTCAACTGTGAAGTGTTGTCAGTCCTTTACTCTTCGAAGAGTCCTGCAGGCACTCATGTGATTAAATAAGAGGAAACCAGGCCAAAAAATGTATTTTGAGTGCAAAACACTTCAGCTTTTGTGCTCTGATTTCCCCTCAGGTTCAACGCCTTCCATCCGGATACCAGGAAGCCCATGCACCGGGAGTGTGGCTTCATCCGCCTCAAACCTGACACTAACAAGGTGGCCTTCATCAGTGCCCAGAACACAGGTACACACCTGATACCCACACTGGGCAGAAGAAGAGGTCCTTATCCTGCTGGGCCGTTTCATCGCTTTTTCAGAGAGTTCTTGCAGCTCTCACAGTTTTATTTCATTAATTTTCCCTGTGGGAATTGCTGCTCTTTGGCGCTGGAGCCAAAAGTTCCTAAAGTAGGAGAACCTCCCAGGGTGTGGATGTCGCACCTTGGTACTCCTTACCTTGTGGGGGACTGAATGAGACAGAACCACATCTCAGTTCTTACAAGTGAAAGTGTTAAGCCCCAGCTGATGCCTAAATTTGCATCTTAAAATGACAGGTGCTGAAGGGGAGGGTGCCAGTCGTGCTGTGATACTCATCCCACACAGCATGAATAAGTCTGGTTGGATTTTTGTGAGCAGCAGACATTCCATGTCTGATTTTGTGTGGATCTACAGTTGTCAGCAGCGCTAGGGCAAATAAAACCATTCTTCACAGGGAGTGCTGATCTGTTAAGTAGCCTGTTAGAGCATGGAACAGTTTGGGCTGGAAGGATCCTTAAAGGTCATCTTGTTCCACCTCCCTGCTGTGGTCAGAGACACGTTCCTTCCACTAGACCAGGTTATTCCAACCTGACTTTGAACACTTCCAGGGATGGGGCAGCCACAGCTTCTCTGGGCAACCTGTGCCAGAGCCTCACCTACCCTCACAGGGAAGAATTTCTTCCTATGAGCTAACCTAAATTTCTCCTCTTAAAAATTAAAAACTTTTTCCTTGTCCTATCCTTATCTGAATGTATAAAAAGTCCCTCTTCCTCTTTTTTTAAGCCCCCTTTTGAGTACTGAAAAGCCAAAATAATAATTGTGACATGCTTAAATAACCTTTGTAGCCTAAGGATATGTGTGCCCTTGCTTTTCCCTAGGTCTGGTGGAGGTGGAGGAAGGGGAGGTGAATGGACAAGAGCTATCTATAGCTTCTCACTCCATAGCCAGGATCTCCTTTGCCAAGAAGCCCCATATAGAGCAGGTGAGTGCACGCACAGTGAGCCATTCCCACAGCACTGCTTGCCCCAGGAGGAGTCTGGTTGAGAGGATACGTTATTTAGCATGCTTTAATTACAGAATGCCATCAGGAGTTCTTGGAAGTGCTGCATGGCATCCTGGCTTATTCTTTCTGTAAGAGCCTTCAGAAGATATTTTGTGCATTATGAGACCCAGAGGGATCATTATGATAAAAACTGGCAGGCTGGATCACACCAGCTAACCCAGAATCCTGTCTCCAGAATGGGCCAGTAGCAGGTCCTTAGGGAAGACAGTAGGAAAGTCTTGGCTAAATACTTTTTTATGAAAGTGGGATTAGTTATTAATGCTGTTTTTCTGGATTGATTGCAGTATGAGAATGCACATTTAAGGTATGGTCAGTATTGGGCCTCATGGGGATGTTTCAGGAAGACCTGCAGATCTTGCTCTCTTGCTTTTCAGAGCATTCAGACCTTGCTCTGGGCTCTTCTCCCATCTGTGGCTGCAGGGTAGGGCTGGCACTTGCTGTCAGCTCCACCTTTGGTTGGCTGCTTCGGGGGATTTGACCTTTTTGGGTGTGTAGTGGGGGTTTGTTGATACAGCTGGTAGGGGTACAGCCAGCTCTGAGTACAGTGGCTCTGCTGGAATCAATGTGGCATGCTGAGGTCACCTCTGGAAGTGTCACTGTCACATCTGAAGCTGTCTCAGCAGCAGCTGAGACAGCGGAGCTGAACAAGCTCTCACTGCCTTGTTTTTGTGTGCTACAAAACTGACCCTTAGACAACAGAGAGCACAAGTTTGGGCAGATGAAGACAAAAATTTTATTTTCCTACTCAGTGTCCTAAGTTTGGAAAGTCCCAACTGCCTTGCCTTTGAATGCATGTTTTCAGCTGCTGGGTTTCCCCTTTCCCAGGAACAGCTGTATTGCCTCCTTCCCCTAGCAGAGGTGAAGCTGTTAGATACTGTTCGTGTCAGCAGGGAAGCAGAGCTTTTGATTGCAAACATTTAAATAAAAGACACTGTCCTCTTGGAGTCACTGCCTGAGCTGTGGGCAGATAAACTGGCAGGAGGAGAGGGGAAAGCACAGAAAGCCAGCAGATGTTTCCTAGTTGAGGGCTCCCAGGCTGGCTTTGGCTAGAAGAAGGAAGCTCTCAGGCTGGAGGTCCATGCTCGTGGATAATGGACTAGGAGCTGATATTGTGGAGAGGGCTGCTTTCTTTAGGAGAGAAAACTCCTTGTTTATTTGCCTGCTGTAACGAGGATATCCTCCCTTGGTGGTGCATTGACAGCAGGCATGTGGATGGCAAAGGGAAGGAAGCGCAGGTAAGGGATTCGGCTCATGGACGCTCATTCCTTGATTTCCTTATTTCTTTTGCTGCCCCCGATTTAGATTACCAGAAAATTCAGGCTCAATTCCGATGGGAAACTCGAACAAACTGTCTCAATGGCAACCACTACGCAGCCCATGACTCAGCACTTGCACATTACCTACAAGAAGGTGACACCCTGACTCCAGGAGTGCCGGGTCTCCTCGCTGAGGGCAAGGAGCAGGACAGCACACACCAAGAGCAGCAGCTCAGGAGCACGGCATGGCAGACCCTGGAGCCGGCTGCCTGCACTCATCCCCTGGGCCCCAGAGCTGCCTGTCCTGTTGAGAATGTTACTCAGATGTTTCTGTAATGGTATATAAAAAAAAAATAAATAAAAAGCTTTTATTTTTATGGCCGTGTCTTTGGCGTGACTGTAGGGTGGTGTGTGCCACCTGCTGGCTCAGCTTTGGGGCTTTGTGCTGCCTGTTCATTAGGAGGTGCTGGGTTGGTGATCCAGCCTCCTGGACAGCCTGGATAACTTTGGGGAAGCTGCAGGTTCTGGAATGGATTTGCACTGCAGGGAAACACCCTGAGAACTCCAGAGCCTATCCAGTGAAACTTGGCGTGAGTATGAAGAGGGAGCACTCTGGGACAGAGGAAAGTGTCACAGGCTCTGATTCCAGTGGTGCTGTCCAGCAGTTGGAAGGGAATTGCTGCAGTGTGGGAGGTCAGGGCCAGCCTTCAGTGCAGAATATCACAAGAATTTGGGGGGACAACTGTGAGCCAACAGGCAAGAGAAACTGCTAATAGTGGGGCTCAATCTCAGCAATTGCCAACTCTGCAATCAGGATGCAGCCTTTGACCTTTGTGAGATCTGTCATTGAGTCCCTCGGCAATGTGGGAGGCAAAGGCCTTTCATCACTGCTGGCCTACAGCGGAGACTCTCCAGCAGGGGCTTGGACTAGATGGCCTCTGGAGGTCCTTGCCAGCCCCAGGCACTCTGGGAGTGTGACAGTGGCACAGCCCCACCCCAGCAGGGACCAGCTGGAGGGGAGCTGGGTGAACACTCAGATGTGCAGCCACTGCCAGGTGGGGTTTGTGCCACAGGATCCATCTCTGTGCAGGGTGCTCCTGGGTGTGTCCCTGGCAGCCCTGTGATGTCACCAGAGTCATGATCACTCCCTGGCAGTGGGTAACTATAAACAGCAGCACTGGGTAGTGCCAGAGCACCCAGACTGTGACACCCTCGCAGCCGAGGAGCCTCGAGTGCTCCCAGTGACTGAGGAGCCTCTGAGTGCCACAAGGAGAAGGCGAGCCTTTGAGTCCTGTCAGCAGCTGAGAGGAGCCGAATCCAGGAGCAGCCATGGCAGATGCAAGGCCAGAGCGTCCAGCGCCACGAGCCGTCAGGGTGTGCCGCGTCTGCGTGGATTTCCTGCGCAGCCCCGCTGCCGTGGAGCCCTGCGGACACGTGTTCTGCCACGGCTGCATCCAGCCCCAGGATGGCCCTGACGCCGCTGCCACCTGCCCGCAGTGCCAAGGGCCCATCGAGTCCATCCGCCTGCTGCCAGAGCAGGACAACCCTGCCGAGGTGGCCCCACGTCGGGGTCGGGGCCGGGGCCGCCGCCTCCACCCCTTTGTGGTGCGCTCGTGGTGCCGAAAGCTGAGGAGGTGCAGGAGGACGCGGCTGGGGGAGGTCACCAGCGCTAGATGTTCGCCGATGGGGACAGGGTGCCGAGCCCCCCCGTGCCCCACCC
>VXBU01001184.1:316873-331083 GCA_013400315.1 Bombycilla garrulus | reverse complement strand
ACGTGCAGCTGTCAGGCTTCAAGCACTGGCACAGACCTCGGACAGTAGTTCCATGGGCAGCGAGGAGCTGGTGCTGGGCGGGCAGGATCACAGCTGGGAGCTGTGGATGTGCTGCTGCCCTCACAGACCCCCTGCACGGCCAGAAATATCTCCTGCACCTGAGAAAAACAGGAAAAGCCATGTTCTGGATGTTTCTACACACAGCCACAGCTTTGTTCCCTTAGACCGTGTCTGGCTGCTCAAAATGCTCCTCCTTGGCTGAATGAGCTTTAGCTGGCCAGGGTTCAGGGCAAAAGGCAGCAGTCAGGAGGGGCTGAGCTCATTCAATCTGCACACAGAGGAATCTCCAAAATTTCCTGCTCCAGCTGTACATGTAGCTGTGCCCAATAGTGATCTAAAAGCCCCAGGACAATTGAGAAGATCCCTACAGACCAGGAAGAATTTGGAACCCTGACTGTCGCTATAGGACACGAAAGAACACAGAAACACACCGCAGCTCAGGTGATCAGAAGAGAGAAGAAGAGTTTATTTTTTCTGACTCCAGTATTTATAGTTTTCCAAAAGTGACAGTGGATTGGACGGTGGCAGTGCCACCTCTCCAAAGACACTGGACAGACAAACAGTCCATCAATTTTTCTCCTCCTCTATGAAGGAATGCAAAAACAGTGAGGTGTTTACAGAAAGTGTGTGAGAAAGTTCTTCACAAATATGTAAATATGAGAAGGCTTAGAAAGTCTTACAAAAGTCAGACACCTGACGCTGCTGCTGCAAAGGGCACTTGGAAAAAGAGCTGCTGATTGCAAAATGGTGAAGTGGGGAGGGCTTGTGGATGCCAGGAAAGCAAAGCTCCCAGAAGATTTCCAGCACAGCAGCAGAATATCCCTTTGAGTCAGCAGGGATTGCCTTAGACTGTATCCCGTGTCACAATTCCTGGAACAAAAGGGTGCTTTGGCTTCACATTTCCCAGCCCTGTGGATGCACAGTGGGAGCCTTTAGAAACATAGGTAAGGCTTGGTAATTTGTAAGGGCTGCTATTGATAAATATTTTTTGCATGATGTTATGTTCTCTCTGCACAGCCCAGACCGTGCCGGATGTATAAGATGAAGCAGGTCCTGTTGTCCTGAACACTCTCTATGTGCTGTGCCCCCAAATCATGGAGGACTTAGAGAATCCTAGACTGGTTATTGTGGGTAGGGGCCTTACAGCTCATCTCCTTCCACTTCCTGCCACAGGGTGAGGATGAGGAGATGTTTGAGCAGGTCACCTTCAGCTGGAAGGCGTTTGTGCAGGCACAACTTAATTTCAGCCTAGAAGAGATTCCTCAGCCTGTGTGGAGCCATAGGATCACCCTGTCATAGCAGAAAGACACTTGAAAAGTAGATCAAAGATTTCCAGCATGGTTTGGGTTGGAAGGGACCTCAAAGCTCATCCTGTTCCACCCCATGCCGTGGGCAGGGACACCTTCACTATCCCAGATTGCTCCAAGCCCTGTCCAGCCTGCCCTTGAAATAAATGCACAACAGAGCAAAGTGGGAACCCTGTGAGATGCAGGCACAGCTGGGAGTACTGAGAATTCCTGTGTGGCTGGAGTACTCAGGGAAACTCATGAAAACTCGGCTTGAGAGAGCTCAGACATAGGTTTTGTGGTCCAGCTCTCTAGTTGGAAGCACTGTGTGCTGGGAGTTCAAACCAGGGCACTCAAGATATGGTTTAGCTGTGTAGAAGTGATAGGTTTCAAGGAAAAATAAAGGCCTCCTTCATTGCAGAAGGAATTAATAAGCCTGAGTGGATGTGCCCATGTGTCTCAGAGCTACCCAAACTCTTGGCAATAGTTACAGTTTCATGACATCCAGCTGCTTGTGATGAGAGGCACCAGCTGCTGCTCTAGGAAGGGATGGAAACTGATGTCAACTGAATATTTAAAAATATTCAAAATATTTTTGCAGTAAGAGCTTCAGAAACTTAAATAATAAAAAATAATGGAATATTTTTTCTGTTCTGGAAATACAGTTGTGTCTGATTGTCATGTGGCACAAGAGGGAGCATCAGTTTGAAGACAACTGTGCTGTTGGGTGCTTTCCTATTTCTGATCGGCTTTAGCACCCAAAGGATTCCAAGCTCACTGAGACTGGGCAGAAGCAAGACTAAAGCACTTGTGAAATGGGCGAATCTAAGATACGATTTCCAGTCTTTAAACACTTTGTCCTTAAATACAGCACTGAGTCCTCGGCAAACAGATGGTTTGACCTTCCTCCTGTCTCACTTGTCGGAGCAGGTTGGGCTGAGTGTTTGTCTGGGAGCGGAGGGGGTGGCCGTGCCATCTGGCAAGCGGCTCTGGACGCGCTGGATCCAACTGTCAGCTTTGGGAATGGATCCGGCACCGACACAAGCAGATCCCTGGCAGCACCTGTGGGGTTCAGAGCCCAAGTGCTGAAAAGCAGCTCTTGGAAGGAAAAAGGCTCAGTGTGATGGTGTCGTGCTGTTGGATACAATCACAATCCAGAATAAAAGCTGCGTTTAAGGAGCAGTCCTGCAATGGCTGCAACAAGTGACTGGAGCAGACCAAATGGAGTTTGTTTTTCCTTCTGTCCCTGGTGTTTAGGAGCCAGGGCTGTGCAGCCGGTGCTTTCTACCACGTCATTCTGCCCAAGTCAAGGAATTGATGGGAACAATCACAATCTGTGTGAGAGCATCACATGCCTGGGCAAAATGAAAGAGACCCCAGGGAGCCCTTGGCATCTGTCACTGGCACTTTGGAGAAGGAGGAGAGCGTAGAATGCTGTGTGGGGTTTGACCTGGGGGGCTTTTGTAGCCAGGGCGTGTGGGTGAATCTGCTGGTCCCAAACAGAGCTGGGGGTTTTTGAGTCACAGCTCCCGTTGTGCCTCAGTTCTGCTGCTTTAGGGGGGCAGTACGGCAGGTTTTAGGCGAAGGGAATTGCAGCTATGGATTTATGGAGGGACCTGGCTGGCTGAACTGTGTTGGTCCAAGCTGTCGTGCTTTCCCTGGACAAGGAGGTGACTTGTTGATCAGATGGCGGGGCTCAGATGGAGGGGTTGTGCTTGAGGGCAACATGCACAGCAAGGCACAACTTCCCCTTCTGTCCCTGCTCTGCCTCAGTGTCTGCATGAGTCACATCCCGTCTGTCCCTCTATGGAGCCAAGAGGGGAGATACAGGATTGAAATAGAAATTTGGGCCGTGCTGGTACAGCCCACACTGGCACCAAATGTGGATCAGAACCAAAGGTTCTTGCTCCTCTTGGACAAATAAATGTAGTCTTTGGTGGGCAGGAACACTTTGAGCCTCAGGCTGCTTACTGCATCCCTGTCCTTTCCCAGCCTTGTCCCCTGGGACAAACCACCAAGTCCCAGTGTCCCATGGAGGTAATTCCCAAAATAAGGTCAGGAAAAGGGGAGGGAGGGATGAACCCTGCAATGTGCTGGCCTGTGCACCTGTTGGTAGAAAAAGCCTGTGGAGATGCTCAGCCTTTTAGAATGCATAAATTGTTGAGTGTTTATTCTCACAGGATCTTGGGGAAGCGCTGAGCTGGATGGAGAGAATGAGAGCTTTGTCTGTGCCAAAGCCAGTAGTGCCAGCAGGGGGATCTGCAGAGGGCTTTGCAGAGTGGTGATTGCAGCTCAGACAGGGTTGAGTTCAGTGTGGGTTGCTGCAAAAGTGGGGGCAGTGCACATCTTTGGGAAAGGTGATGGTCCTTAAAGCCCTTGTTCACACCCAGGAAATCCTCAGTGATGTGAGGTGGGGACAGTCACCATCTCTTCACATCCCTGACTGGGAAATGAGGGAATGTGGCTCAGCAGAGTTGTGGATTTCTGCAGAGCTTCACAAGAGGGCAGAAAACAGCTGCAGAAGAGCGAGTAGCTCTGGGAGCCTGACAGTGACTTTCTGATGGAAAATTCTTAGGGAAGCTCAAGTCTGCTTGGAGGCAGGAGCTTATTGCAGATTTGCCAGCAGAGCTGGCATAAACATGGAGCAGAGAGCAAAGCCAAGAGCAGCGTCCCTGCTGAGAGCACCCTGTGTGAGCAGCTCTGCATTTCGTATGAGCAGTCACAGCCTTCCCCATCCCCTGTCTCCTGGGAATAGCAAACAGGATTTATTCCAGATACAAGTGTGGGGAGAGCGGGAAGGAGAAATGAAGCTATGGGATGATGTTTACTCAGGGTTGTGGGAGGTTTGAGAAGGGGTGGTTGGATGTGGTTATTCCCTTGCTCAGCTAAAGTTCAGCCCCTCTTGTCCCAAAGACGCTTTTGCTCCTGTTTCCCAAACCGGAATTGGGGTTTACCCCTGGAAATTGGTGTTCTGGAGGGAGGAGGGAGCTCTCCCTGGGGCAGACAAACCACTGGCTCTGCACAGTGGTGTCCAGGGAGTCCCATCACCCTGAGTGTGTCTTGCTTAGACCTGGCCTAGGAAAAACCCTGCCGTGGTTGTGTCAAAGCCACCAGCCATGGCCTCAGGGAGCTCCGAGTTTGCCAGCTCCAAGGAAGCTGAGTAAGAGGGATTTGTGAGTGTGAGATTAAAGCCATCACCCATGCGAATAGGCACTTAACCCCCGCTTCTCCAGCTCCTGTACCCAGGGGCTTTGGTGACATGCCATGTGTCTGACACCACAGGCAGGAGCAGCCAGCAGGCCCAGCTTGTCCTTTTCCGCAGCTGAGCCCTGGGCAGCCCTTCTCCCAGTGTGGAGAGGCAAGTGAGTATCTTTGTATCTTGACAAGGAGAAGGAAGCTGGAAGTGCTGATTTCCCCCTTTTCCTATCAAGGTCTTTGAACCTTGGGCTCTGAGCACTCAGTACCAAACTTTGCCAGGGCTGGAATAGGTGTTGGATGTTGTTTTCCTTTTCCCCCATTTCTAACAGAGGGAGGATAGCCTCGGGCTCTGGGTATTTTTTCTCTCCTCCATTGGTTTGTCTGTAGGAGCAGAGCCCAGGAGTCCTGACTCGCATCCTCCCTGCTGCCTGCAACCCCCAGACAACACCCAGCCCCTCGCTGCGGGAGCAGATGGAGAAGCATGGAGCAGATGGATGCCTGATGGGAGCTTATGGTGTAACCCCACAGGACCCCCTGGAATGCTCCAGGTTGCAAACCAGCCCAACAGGGAGCAGGGCAAGATGGATCCAACACACCAAGAATTAATCTTACACTGCCTAAGTGCTGGGAAGAGCCTGGGGAAACACAGCAGCTGTTTAGACTCAGACTTGAACTAAACACCTTGCAAAGCAAAGTCTTGCCTCTTAAAAACCCTCACCTGTGAGGTGGAATTTTCCTGGGATGTCCTGGCAGCCAGGCTGACTCCCAGGGAAGTGCAGAGCCTGTGACACCTGGGCCACCAGTCTTCCCTCATGGGAACTCTGACCTGGAGATGGGACTTGCTCATGTGGATCTGCTTTAGGAAATTGGTGCCAAAGTCTTTAAAATAATTTACAAACCAGTTTCGCTTTGCATTATTTAAAAGGAACTAAAAATAAATCTTTAGTTGTAAAGCAAAATAAAAACACTGCCGTCTTTCATTGCAGTTATTATACAGTAGCTGGCATTCTTTAGACAAAGCTTAAAATAACCATGAACATACCAGTGAAAATAAATGGGTGAGTCATGTTTGTTAACGCGGGATTAGAAGTATTGCTCTTGGCTCTCCTCCTGTGTAGCATCGCCTGCTCTTTCAAGCAGATACAAGATTTTGGCTGGGCTGGTGAAAGAAAATTCATGATCCATCAATTCTATGTCATCCTGAGAGGGACCTGTGTAAGGTGATTTTAAACCAGGGATTATATTTTGTTGATTTGTCGGTCTCTGGCACTGTGGTGTTGTGAATATTGTGTATTATGAACTGATGGTGGGAATTAGATTTATACTTCACTCTTTTGCTGTGTAAGCCTGGTTTTGAGGGGTTAAATGCCAGAATGGTTTGGGTTGGAAAGGGCCTTAAGACTCATGCAGTTTCACCCCCCTTGCCATGGGCAGGGACATCTTCCACTACCCCAGGGTGCTCCAAGCCCCATCCAGCCTGGCCTTGAACACTTCCAGGGATCCAGGGGCAGCCACAGCTTCTCTGGGCAATTTGTGCCAGGGCCTCACCACCCTCTGAATTAAGAATTTATTTGTAATATCTAATCTAACCCTGCCCTCTCAGTTTAAAACCGTTCCCCCTTGTCCTGTCACTATCTGCTCACATGAAAATTCTCTCTCTTTCCCTTTCATAAGCCTTCAAGGTTCTGGAAGGCTGCACTAAAGTCTCCCCAAAGCCGTCTTTTCTCCATCCTGAACAAAAACCAAGGAAACTCACTTGAATGTTCATCTCCAGAGGTGCTGTGTGCTGGGCTGCCTCCTGCATTTCTCTGTTCCCCTTTTATGACTCTCCTCCCTTGGCCTGGAGTGGAGACAGGAGGAGGGTGGTACCAGCATGGATTTCCAGAAGTTGCTCGTGGGCTTCAGGCTGTGTGTGGTCCATCATCTGTTTTTTGACTACAAAGACCCCAGATTTCCTCTTTGGAAGAAAATGCTCTCTGCCTCTTGCCTGCAGCTGGGCACAGAGAGAGGCCAGCAAGATGTTGTTAAAATCCCATCTCAGCCACTTCAGGGCTGCTGGAGAGGGTGGAGCAGCCGTGGGAGGAGAGAGCAGTGGCCCTGGTGATGTGCTGGTGATGTGCTGGTGGGCATGGCCGGCCAGCTGGGTCTCTGTCAAAGTGCACTCACTCCCTGTGGCCAAAGCAGAGGGAGTTTGGGACAGCAGGACAGCACGGACCCTGCAGCTGTCCCTGCGCGTTGCTCTCACGGAGGTTTTGGGGTTCTTTGAGGAGACATCAGTGGCCCTGTGTGGAGCAGCTGAATCTCCAGGGTCTAATGCCTTTGACAGCCCAGCTCTGCTGAGTGTTGCTCCGGCAGGAGTTGCCTTCCCAGCTGCCTGGAGGTGCCTGTCCCAGCAGGAGGGACCCCTTGTCCTTCACACGTGACCGAACCCCGCTGCCAGGGTTCACAGCCAGGCCCGGCAGCACGAGCTGGGGTGACAGTGACTGGAGCCAGGCGGTGACATGTGGTGTTCAGGAGGCGAGAGGTGGCAGTGACAGCTGGCCTTTTGTGACAAGACAGGTCCAGACAGTCAGAAAGGACTCCGGGAGAGACAGGGGAGCTCATGTGGAAGATGAAGAGCAAGGATTCAAGCAAGTGACTGGTCAAAGACCTTTCTGAAAACCTGTGGTGAGATGTCGAGTCTCAGCTGAATCAGAGACAGAATGATGGAATCCTGTAATCCCAGAATGGTTTGGGTTGGAAGGAACCTTAAAGATCATCCAATTCCAGCCCCTAACTGGGCAGAGATACCCTCCACTAGACCAGGTTGCTCCAACCTGGCTTTGAACACTTCCAGGGATGAGAGAGCCACAGCATCTCAGGAAGAGCTGTGCCAGGGCCTTACCAGCTCCACAGGGAAGAATTTCTTTCTAGTATCTAGTCTAGATCTACTTTCTTTCAGTTTGAAACCTTTCCCTCTTGGTCTGTTATTACACATCCTTGTAAAAATGTTTCTCTCCATCTTTCTTGTCCCTACAAGAAAACAGCCCTGTAATCCACATAATCCATCTGCATTCAGGGTGCCCTGGGTCCGTCTCTGGGAAGGTCTCAAGTGGTGCAAGGTGAATTTTAGCTCTGCCTTGGGGTGATTTACACCTGGACTTCAGCATCCTCCTCCTCCTCTAATTATCCACCCCACGGCTGGCAAAATGGGAAATATGAAGTACATGCTAGCCCCCCATAATATTTGTATTTTCTGGTGTCAGCCTCCTTCTGCGGGGGATTTCCGTGTCTTCCCCTTTTCTAAAGAGGAATTATTTAAATATCCTAGTCCAAATATAGGCCAGCAAGAGGGATTGCTTATATTTCTAATTAAGGAAAAACCCCAACCCACCAGGGCTGGGTTGCACTGCCTGGTACAGCACAATTGTATCTCTGGTGTGATGCTCTTTTGTACTTATTGTGTCTCTAAGATCCTTGGCTCACGTTTTTCAGGGCAGACACAAGCTGGGAACTCCCACCTTGGGAGGAAAATCAGGAAAAAAATGATTGAAAAATAATCTGTGAGTGCTGGTGCATGTAACTGACAGAAAGCATTAGCGCTGAGTTCCTCAGACAGAGCTTGGCTTCATTAGACAAGTTCGTAGTGATGCATATTAATTGAGGAGGAACACATTTTTGTTATTTATGAGGGAGAAAAATGCATTTTCCTATGAATATTTAATGAAGCATCCCCTCTCCCCCTGTTCAGTTTTTCCTGCTTGTTTCAGCCAAGTTCAAATTGGCTTCTGGGCAGAAGGAGCCAAACTCACTGCTGTGCCATCTGAAAAAAACAGCCCTGGTTTGTGACTTCCCCTGTCTCAGGGGCTTCACACTTCCCTCAGTGACTCTTAATTTTTTGATTTTTATTACTGTCATTGTGGAAAGTGTCAGAGCTCTCAGTCTGGTGTGAAAATTCCCCCATCCTGCTCCTGATGCTGCCTCCACATGGTGCTCAGGCACTGTGAGACTGTCCAAAATCTCTTTATTCCTGCAGAGACTGAAAATCACAGTTTGAAATCCCATTCCAAGCCTGAGTTTCTGTATCAGTTGGAGCAGGATTGTGACATTAAGGCCAACAAAAAAGTGGGTCGAGATGCCTTCTACAAGAAGAGGTTCAGCTGGCACTGGGTGAACCCCAGATCTGCTGCTCTTTTCAATGCCAGGAGAGATTGGAAACCAGCACTCCCTAAACAATTTTTAGTAGAAACACCTCAAGAAATGATTCTTCTCTTCCTTCCTCCAGACTTTGATTTTTATCCCTTTGGATTTCTGGTGGTGGGTGGAGGAAGCCGCAAGAAATGTCAGGGCAACCCCGCTTGGCTGGAGGCACATCTGGACATTTTGGGATGACAGTGGCCTTTTCTAAGATCCCCTGGCAAAGCAGAGGCAGAGGAGAGCTCCTCGCTTTCCTTCAGCCCCTGGCAGCCTGGCCTCTGCCACCTGACATCCGCAGCAGCCTGGCACTCGGGGGCATCGGGCTGCTGGCTGCTGATCCAAGCGGAATCAGGCCCTTGGCCAGCGGGATGGCGGCTCCTTCCTCTGTTTTCCTTTGGCTCCCAAACAAAAGAGAAGAGGCCAGAGGCTGCTGGCGGTCCCAGCCATCAGGGCTGTTCTCCTGCTCCAGTGACAATGTGTTAATTGCCTGCCCGGCCCGTGGCTCTGCTGGCTGGCTGCTGCTGGGGCCTGCTGGGGCTCTTTTGTTCGTCTTCCTCTTGGAAATAAAAAATAAATATCTGCAAAGAGATATTTGTGCTTTCCCCCATCCCTCCCAGTGAGAAATGCGGTGTATCAGGTTTGTGCCCAGAGACCAGGAGAGCAGCTCAGCCCTGTGCACTCCTCTGTGCAGCCTGGGGGAGCACACAGATTCCCTTTTTGCCAGCACTGGGGATGGATGCTGCTTCCTCCCCTAGGATCCTCATCTCCCCTTGCTTAACCCCGCAGAGCAAGCGGGGGCTGGCGCCTTGCAGGGAGCAGAGGCTTGAGAAGAGGAATTTGGGCTCTGCTGGGCGTCTCTTGCTGCACTGAGCAGCACTGAGCAGCTCTGAGGAACCCTGAGCAGTAATGAACAGCACTGAGCAGCACTGAGGAGCACTGAGGAGCAATGAGCTTTGTGATTGCATCCCCCATACTGATGCAATGACCCAGAGCTGGAGCTGTCTCGCCAGCCTCGCTGAGCCTGCGCTCCTGCCTTGGGTGACTGTCACACNGAACCCTGAGCAGCAATGAACAGCACTGAGCAGCACTGAGGAATCCTGAGCAGCACTGGGCAGCACTGAGGAGCAATGAGCTTTGTGATTGCATCCCCCATACTGATGCAATGACCCAGAGCTGGAGCTGTCTCGCCAGCCTCGCTGAGCCTGCGCTCCTGCCTTGGGTGACTGTCACACACAGTGGGAAAGGCTATCACGAGTGACAGCTTTGTCACCCCTCTGAGAAACCACACACCAGCGCAGTATTGGTTGCACTTAAATTCACTGAAGACAATAACTGACCCGTCTCTCTATTTAGGGTGGGGTGTTTTAATATGGAGAACGGTGTTGCTGTTCAAAATCCTGCCCTGGGAGAGCCTCCTGGTTCCCGGAGCCAGTGGTATCCAGCAGTTTCTCCTCACCTCGGCTGGCAGTATATTTTCCTGCTGCCCTGGAGCCACGGTGGAGCTGGTGGGTGGCCGTGCTCAGCGCTGTGCGGAGGTGGCAGAGCCCTGCTTTGCCCGCAGGCAGCTCTGATGAGGTTTGGCAGCCCAGAAGAGCAGCCTCGACTCCTTGCCAAACATTTCTCTTTCTGCTTCACGTGGTTTGGCTGGATTGTAACCCCAGAGGTGGGGGCAGACTGAAAACACTTTCAGAGACAGGAGCGTGTGGGGACAGTCTGGGTGTCTCTTCACTCCCGTTTCTCATTTGTGGCTGCACTTAGGTTTAATTTGGCCCTCCAGAGAGAAATTTCCTTCTCCTGTCCCCCTTCCCAAGTGGAGCAAATGATTGCTATTTACTCCTGACATGGGGTTTGGGGTCAGATTCTCATAAAGTGTGGCAGTTCCTGAAATCTAGGGGGAATAATGATGCTCCTTTGGCTGGTCTCTGTTGCAGTGATTTCTTCTGGGTTTGCAAACCCAAGCACTGTCTGAGGCACAGGAGGACTGTGAGGTAGAAGGCTGAGATCACACCCAAAGCCCACAGAAACCATTAGCTCTTCTCTTGCAGACTCTGGGCAGGCAATACCTTTTTGACCCATTTATGGCTGAATCTAACAGTGAAAATCACCCACCAGGAAGTGGAGGTTGGACCCCAGCCCAAGGGTGTTGAAATTCATCTCTATTAAGGATGGAGAAACTTACTGGAAGAACCTCATTTAATTAGAACCCCACAGATGAGGTGCTTTTTTGAGTAGCTCTTACCTGCAGGGACCCTGAAGACTTCCATAGGGAACACTTGTATAGCTGTTACTAAAATGTTGACAAATGTGAGTATATAAGAGGATGGAAGCCTTCGGCTCCTAGACTTGGAATTTGAGGACCATGGATTTGAGGATAAATCTTATGTATTCATCCTGGAGAAGAAAAGGCTTTAGGGTGACCTTTCAGTACCTGAAGGGAGCCTACAAGAAACATGGAGAGAGACTATTTACAGGTGCCTGGAGTGACAGGACAAGGGGGAATGGCTTCAAACTGACTGTGAGTAGGGTCAGATTGGATATTAGGAAAAAAAATTCTTTCCTGTGAGGGTGGTGAAGCCCTGGCACAGGTTGCCCAGAGAAGCTGTGGCTGCCCCATCCTTGGAAATGTTCAATACCAGGCTGGATGGGGCTTGGAGCTGCCTGGAGCAGTGGAAGGTGTCCCTGCCCATGTTGGGGTGGGACTGGGGGATCTTTAAGTCCCTTCCAACTCAAACCATTCCATGATTCCATGACACTTGTTGCACCAGGGCTTCCACCAGCCTTCCTGGGGCTGACATAGGTGGTGAGAGTGGCTGTGCAGGACGTGGCTCCATTCCATACCCCACTGGAGTGACCTTCTCTCATGCCTCTTGATGTGTGACAGTGGAGTCCCCAGCAGGAGGAGATGCATTATGGTGTCAAAGCTTAAATGCCAACCTGCTTGGTGCTCCCAGACCTGTCAGCACTGGCTGCGGGACACGGGGAGCCCCCTCCTCCCTCCACATCCTGTGAGCGTGCACCGGGAACGGCTTCACGTGGCAAATAGAGCAGAAGGAATAGAGCAGAGCATGTGCTCCTTCTAAAGATAGCACGCTGGGGTTTGCATCAAGGATCCTGCCACGCTCGGCATCCACAGCAGCTCCATCTCCCTCCCTCCAGGACAGATCCCCCGGCGTGCTGGTAGGACGCCAGAGCCGGAGTTCCTGGGACTTCCCTGCTGCAGTGGACTAGAAAATGTACACACAGAGCGTGAAAAGGGGGGGTGGCCGGGTGCTCCTGGCGCTGCAGGTGTGGTGTGGGGGGCTGCAGGTGTGGTGGGAGGGGGGTTAAGGCTGCACAGCCACACCTGAGCCCAGCTGTGTGCCCCACGTGACACAGAGCCTCTGCCAGCGGGAGCGGCAGCCCAGCCCTGGTTTGTGGCCTTGATGTTGGCTCCACGTGTCACTTACATCACCTCCAAGGCTACCAGAGTACGTCCCCAAGGTGCCCTGACGGGAATTGTGTGATTTCCTGTTTTCTCTCTCCACCCTGGGTGTCGGTGTCAGGCGGGGATTCCCCACACGCAGGGAACCCCGCGGAGGCTCCGGCTCCAGGCGCTGGGAGCAGATGTAGGATCTGGGCCCAGGATTTCTACAGGATTGTTCAGCACATTAAATCCAACCGTGCTTGCTCGCCTCAAGGCCCTCCATCTGGCACACCCAGCCTGAGCTCACCAGGCTGCTGCTGCTCAGAAGGGACGTGGAGAAGGGGATGAGAGCTGGGAGAGGTGTTTCTGCTCAAAGTAAATCTCAAGTCGTGCAGGTCTTGGGTTGTTGTGTGTAACCCTGCACCTCTGCAGTGACAACAGTGAGTGTCACAGGGTCCCCTGTGGCCACCCAGCACCCTGGTTTGCATTAAAATCTGGAGAGTCTGGGGTTTTGGTGGATGAAATTGTGATTTGTGGTGTTCTTATGCAAGGATCTGTGGAAGTGCATAGTCCTCATGAAGAACTGGCCCTATGGGAAAGGTGGGAGCCAGGGCCTGATCCCCTTTTTGCAACCAGAAGGAAGAAATCAGCATCTCATATGTAATTCCCCACCCCTCCCCCTCCAGTTCCTGGTATTGCAGGACATCCCTTCCAAATATCAGCCCCTGCTGTGAAATAGGATGAGGCTGACAGCATCACAGCCATCAAAAACCAGGAACAGAGCAGAAAAGACACAACAGTGTACCTGGGGAAAAAAAATAACCCTGTCAAGTCCCATTAAAGCAAGAGAATCAGCTGCGGCAGGGCTGAGAGGAAAGCACTGTCTGGTGAGGTCTCGTGGGGTTTGACACATGTCCAGCCGTGCCTGCAGAAGGGATTTGTGTTCTCCATGTGGCTGAGGCAGTGCTGGGTGCTGTCAGGCTCTCTCCAGTTTGAGAGCTACAGCGTTCTGATGGGAGGGAACATCCCTGGCTGTGGGTTTCTATACAGGGGAAGCGCAGGTTGGGATACAGCAGAAAGCAGGAGCTGATGGAGGGGGACTGGAGACATCCCTGGGGTGTCTGGTCCACTGGACAAGTTCTTGAATTCCTTCTCAGCAGCAGCAGGTACTGAGCACTGCTGAGTGTCCCCATCTAAGTTTTCCATGTAGGGGTGGGGAAACCCCTTGCTATACGCCACATCCTCATCTGAACATATTTGTGGTAGCATTTGGGGCCAGCCCGAGCTAAAACAAAGCCCTCAGACCCTTTTTGGTTTTCCCTAGGAGGGTGTCAGAGAGCTGAGCATTAAATCACAGCCAGTGTAAAAGCAGGAGCTCTGGAACCTTCCCTCAACTGCCCCCATCTACCACGAATTCTCCCCTGGGCTCAGTTTTGTGTTTCCATCAATTGCTGGATTTTAGTGTTTACAATTCCCTGCCGTCCCTGTTGGGACCCAAATATCCTCAACTCTACTCTTTGTCCAGGTTTTTATGCTTGGTTGTTTTCTCAATCCAAACATGGTGCAACAAAATTGCACTTATCAGGGATTAGTTGTCTAATCCCATAAATGTGGTTTTACCTGGCTATTAGGGGCAGGTCAGTGTGCAGGGCTTTCTCAACTGCTCTGTGGAACCAAAGCATTTGTAGATCCCTCCCAGTTTTTCCCTGTTTTTGGATTATTTTGATAAGGGTTAAGAAAACAGTGGAGGTGGCTGGCTGGCCTTGCAGGTTCAATATCCCCTTTTTTCACTTTCCTGTCTCTGGAACCTCAAAAATCACTGCAGGTTTAATGGAGGAATTATTATTAAAAATAAACACAAGCCCGTCTAACCAGCTCAACGTCAGCCACTGCTGGGCTCAAGTCCCTGTGGACAGGATTTTGAAGTTTCCTGAAGCAGCACTGAAGGTTTATTGTCTGCTTAACTTCGACTCTGTACCAAGAACCCTCCCAAATGCCAGAGAGAGTTCCTGCCAGCCAGGAGGAGCTGG
The DNA here is from genome assembly GCA_013400315.1 of Bombycilla garrulus. NCBI lineage: Eukaryota > Metazoa > Chordata > Aves > Passeriformes > Bombycillidae > Bombycilla > Bombycilla garrulus. Next base: position 316,930 of record VXBU01001184.1, on the reverse strand, counting down.
GCTTGGGAAGGATGGGCGGAAGACAAACTGGAATGGGGGTGGGAGCTGTCACCTCTG
>VXBU01001184.1:303626-316867 GCA_013400315.1 Bombycilla garrulus | reverse complement strand
AGCTAAAACAAAGCCCTCAGACCCTTTTTGGTTTTCCCTAGGAGGGTGTCAGAGAGCTGAGCATTAAATCACAGCCAGTGTAAAAGCAGGAGCTCTGGAACCTTCCCTCAACTGCCCCCATCTACCACGAATTCTCCCCTGGGCTCAGTTTTGTGTTTCCATCAATTGCTGGATTTTAGTGTTTACAATTCCCTGCCGTCCCTGTTGGGACCCAAATATCCTCAACTCTACTCTTTGTCCAGGTTTTTATGCTTGGTTGTTTTCTCAATCCGAACATGGTGCAACAAAATTGCGTTTATCAGGGATTAGTTGTCTAATCCCATAAATGTGGTTTTACCTGGCTATTAGGGGCAGGTCAGTGTGCAGGGCTTTCTCAACTGCTCTGTGGAACCAAAGCATTTGTAGATCCCTCCCAGTTATTCCCTGTTTTTGGATTATTTTGATAAGGGTTAAGAAAACAGTGGAGGTGGCTGGCTGGCCTTGCAGGTTCAATATCCCCTTTTTTCACTTTCCTGTCTCTGGAACCTCAAAAATCACTGCAGGTTTAATGGAGGAATTATTATTAAAAATAAACACAAGCCCGTCTAACCAGCTCAACGTCAGCCACTGCTGGGCTCAAGTCCCTGTGGACAGGATTTTGAAGTTTCCTGAAGCAGCACTGAAGGTTTATTGTCTGCTTAACTTCGACTCTGTACCAAGAACCCTCCCAAATGCCAGAGAGAGTTCCTGCCAGCCAGGAGGAGCTGGGCACAATGTGTCCGTTCATGGCAGGCTGGCAGGGGTCACTCCCCTGCACCTCGGGGAGTGGAATTGGGAAGGATGGGCGGAAGACAAACTGGAATGGGGGTGGGAGCTGTCACCTCTGAGCTGGGCTCTGGGATCTGCTCCGGCCTGGCAACTGGGAGTGCTGGAAGTCACTGTCACTGGGCACTGGTGACACAGAGAGGGGACGGAAATTTGCTCCGTACTGGGCACTCAAATGTCTCAGCCCCGGGAAAGCACCAGCTCCTCCATCCCAACCTCTCCTCCACACCAGGGATGGGACGGGGAGGGGAAGGGAAGGGAAGGGAAGGGAAGGGAAGGGAAGGGAAGGGAAGGGAAGGGAAGGGAAGCTTCCTCCCCGTGTCGGCGGTGACTCAGCTGGAAGATGCGAGCGCTGCTCCTACTGCACAGCCGAGGGCGTGGCTGAGAAACCGTCCCCACCTTCTCCCTGACACTGCGTTCACACCGCTGAGCTTCTGCAGAAACAGAGAGACAGCAGTCTCACAGCAGCACCTTAAAATAGAGCTCACACATCCCCCATCAGCTCTCACCTGGTGAGAGGGTGTTGGCCCGCGCCGGGAATTGGGAATAGATCCTGCTGCAGGATGAGTGATGGAAACGGGGAGAATTCTGCCATCCCTGTGCTGAGGAAACCAGAACGAGTTGTGGGTCAGGTCCCAGCAGCCGTGTGTGCCTCGTGGGGCTGCGAGGGGCTGTGGTTTAGCGGTCATTGAGGGACACTGAGGTCAGATGGGGGAGATCTGGTTGTAGTTCCTGAGCTGCAGGAAACCCTGTGCCTCTGTTTCCCTGTCTCCAGCAAGGTTAGCCCTTCCAGCTGGAGCTTTTTGGAACAAAAGTGGCCTTTCAGTAAGGGGGTAGGCAGGACCTGGCACAGGAGGTGGCAGAGCCAGGTGGGGCTTTTGGGTGTTGAGTAGGGGACACTCTCCTGGTGGGGGTTACCTGCATCGCCCCACAGAATTGTCTCGTTGGATGCAGGAAAGACCGACGGTGTCCCCTCAGGGACACGTGTTGGATGCTGGAGGTGATGCGGTGCATTCCAGGCTCTCCAGGAAAGCTTCCAGCAGTTACAAGCCCCTCTTGTGCTCAGCAGGACCCATGGCAAGGAGGGACGGCCTCTCCTTGGCGTGGGATCCACGGCAGGAGCTTGGGACATCTGCTGGAGTCGGTTTGTGCCCTTCAGATCCTGTCTCCATGCTGGTGCCAGACACTGCCGAGGGTTGCAGGGTGGGTTGGTTTGTTTGTTTGCTGCCCTTCCGTTTCCAGCACTTTCTGGAGAGTTTGCAGGATGCTCTGTGAGTCTGGGAAGGGGTGATTGGGTTTGGGTGGATGCTCTGCCACAGCCAGAGCCTGGCGCTGCCTGAGTGTCACAGGCACATCGAGCTGTGGGGATCAGAGCTATCAGAGCTGAGGCTTCACCCTGGGTTTCTGTGTCAGAGCTCTTCAGCTGCATTGCTGAACTTTGCAGAAAGGGATTTTCTCAAAAAAACAAAAAACAAAAAATAAAAGAAAAAAGAAATAAAAGGGAAAAAAGGAGCCTGGATCTGTCAGGCTTTTGGGAATGTCAGTTTGAGGCAAGCAGGGCTGGTAATCAACGGTGCCAGATTCAGTTCATTCAACTTGCTTAATGGAATTTCTAATCAATTTTCTTAACAGCCCTGAGTCTGAATGGCCTCCTAAGGACTTAAATTCTGGAAGTGCCAATTCTCCAAGCACCCTAGGAAGAACAAAGGCTTGTCATTCTCCTAGCAGCTTCCTTTGCAAAGCAAAAAACAAACCTCCTTCTCCCAGCTGTGACTATAAAATGAACAAAAAAGCCAAGGTGCAAAACATTTTGTCCTAAATCTTGTTGTTAATGATGTTGGTGGAAATGACAGGCTTTGAATAGATAGAAAAGTGGGTTGTTAGGGCTTGGAAGGATGCAGCTGGTGCTTGTACAATGGCAAATGAGCCGGCTGGCAGCGGGCTGGCCGTGGGGTTACCGAGGAGAAATGAAAGATGCTATCAGCTTCCTTCAGTGTTTCCCTATCAGCTGCTGCAGATGGACACGGGGAGTTTAACCAGCTCTAGATAGCATGGAGGTTAAATAGACATTTCTCTTAGATGAGAGCATTCCTCAAATTGCAATTATGTCTGGGGAAGAACAAAGGCTTGTATCTGTCAAATATTTCTGCAGTGGAGAGATTTGCATCTGATTTTAATACACACAGCTCTGTGAGAGTCTGGCTGGCAGCTGAAGATGTCTGGGGGAAGACTTGGCAAAACCCGGGAGGTTTTCTGCCCTGTGGAAAACACCTCCATGCTCGTCACCCCCTTCCAGCACACGAGCAGCAGCTGAGTGGTGTTGGGCACAGGAGGAGGGGTTGTGTGTGGCTGTCTGAAGTGCAGGTGAAGGGTTGGGTGGCTGTGTGCCTTCCCCGGCTCCCCAGGGCCAGAATTCCCGTTCAGTGAGGCACAGAGATGGATCCTGCAGCACCTGTATAACAGCAGAGCTAACGACCGAGGGCAGCAGGATTTCTGGCTGAGCTTGGCTGAGCTCCAGGGACCTGCAGAGATTGCTCTTCGATCCTCAGATGTGAACCTTCCCACCCCCCCAGCAATGGCTAAAAACAATCCTTTTTTCGTATTATTTTATCCTCATATATTTATGGTTGGATCAGGCTGAGATGAGGAGCAAAATTGTCACCTGGGGGATCCTCAGCTCTTCATCCCTGGCATCGCTCCTGGGGGTCCACGTCTGCCCATGGGACTGGGAGCTGAGGGGACAGTTCTGCCCCCAAACCTCACAGCTCACACAGCTGTCAGTCTCCAAAAACCAGAACAAAAGAAAGGAACAATGAGATTGTGAATGTGAAGCCAGTTTTTTTAGCACCTCGCCTGCACAACTGAAGAATTCACAAACCTAATCCCTGCTTTACTAGATGGGGAGAGCAGGAGATTCTGTCTAGCTGGAGGTCAGCAGAGGAGTATAAATAGGGAAACACAGATATTATTAGCTAAAATGGAGAGACTGGGGGATTAGTGCAAGAAGCAGAAAGGATTTGGTCACTGCTCAGCTTCCTCTGCTTGGATAGTGCCCAGAAGCTCTTCCCAAGAGCAGCAGCTTCATGGGATGCATCCAAAGTAATGGGCTCAGCATCCAGCAAAACTGAAGGAGACAAATAGAAATTAAATCAACAGCTTTGTTCTGTCTTTCTGCCACTTGGGCCCAGCTGGTGTTAAAATAGGATAAGAGACAAACTCCTTGTCCTCAGGTGGCCAAGATGAATGGCTGTGTCTGCTCCAGGACGTGACAATGGCTCTGGTACAGCTTCTCCCTTGCTGGCTCATGGAGATAAACTTTTCTTCTTAAGGAAAATTGCATTTTTCAGTCAAACTCTGCATCTCAAAAAGAATTAATACGAAGCTGGGCTAAACTGTGTGTCTATATCTGGGAGGCTCAAGTGCTAAAATACTTGGCAGGGAGATGTTCCTCCTCTTTTCTCCTTTAAATTGTGGCTCTGTTTCCATCATGTTTTGAGCTGAGGCCCTAAAATTTGCAGTTCAAAGACTGTTTCTCTATGGGAGTATTTGTAAGATGTGGCAAAATAAACTCAGCCGCGGAATAAAGAGAGAATGGAAAAAGTAATGGAAATTTTACACTGAGATGAGGTGTAACTTTGAAGGGCTCCTCCAGCTCTGCCTCAAGCCAGGCTTGATGTGGGAATTACAGGGCAAGAATCGTTTTTATGTTAAACACAAAGGGAAACATTCCTGGTAAATCTGTGTTGTACCAACACCCAGCCAGACATGGGGAAGCCCAGAACACTTCCTTAAACTCTCTGTCAAATAAGAATGGATTTACTTCCCAAGTAGGGATCACAGTTTGGGGAACATTTCCCAGAAAATGGCTAAGCCAAGGCTCTTGGTGTTTCAGAGCAGTCTTTTACCAGGGGCAGGAATTCTTTGTGCATGAAGCTTTTTTTATTTCCTTTTTTTTTTTTTACTTAAAAAAAATTAATTGTTTTAATAGCAAGTCAGATTTTTAGAGCAGCTCATTGCAGAACACAGTACCAAAAATGTCGGCCCTCCCAGTTTAGAGCATCTTGCAGGGTGCTCTAACAATGCCCGAGGCACTGCCTTGTGCCCCAGCTGGATCTCCAAACTGTGTCACCTTCTCTCCTTGTTCTGCAGGAGGGAGATCTGGAAATAAGGTCAGTTCCTTCCCCAGCAAGGGAGAGGACATCGATTCGTGCAGATGGTGGGGGGATGGAAGGAGAGGGTCTCCTTTAACTGTTGGACTCAATGATCTTGGATCTTTTCCAACCCTAATGATTCTCTGATTCCTTAGAAAAGGGTTTATAATAATTTGCAATTCATTTTCACTGAACACGTGCAGCTGGGACGTGCCTTCCCTCAAGGACAGGATTTGGGGAGGATTCACGGTAGATGCTCATTGCCACAAGCAGGAGCTGAAATCTGCCTTGAAGAGCCAATCTTTCACTTTAAAAGCCCAAATTCACACAGCGGGGGGCTGCTGAACACTTCCCCCATCCTTTTCCCTGAGCCTTTCCCAGTGCTGGGATGGCCACACGCTTCTTGTCACAATGAGAGGGGGCAGTGGTGGCCGCACACCCTGCCCCACTGTCCCCATGATGTCCTGTGTGTGCTGGGACAGCTTGTCACAGGCTCCAGGGACACATGGGAGCCTGTTCCAGTGTGCACAGACTCCGTGCTCACGCCGCCTGCCTGGCTCAGCAAGATCCAGAGGCTCAGTGAAGTCATGTAGAGTGTGCTGGGTATCCCCGAGTGCAGGATCCGGCCCAGATTATCCATCTGCCCAGGAACACGCTGCAGCACAGCCCTCAGTGAATCAGGAACGCTTTCTCAGCACTGGAGCCTCCCCGGGGGCTGCATGTCCTACATAGACGGAGTGGCAGGAGGAGGTTACGTGACAGCCCAGAAACCTGCTCTCCTTCTGGGTGACTCAGGGCTGCAGCAACCCCACGCTGCCCGGCCTTGTCTCCAGGGGCTGTCAGCTCCTGGCCCTGGAGCCAGCTCTGTGAGGACCCAGCTCTGGGGTCTGGGACGGCAGTGTCCTCTGTCTGTCCTTCCAGAATGGTCACAACAACCAGCTCCGGTCACAGCAGCCCCTTGGAATGTTCCAGGCCAGGGGCAGAGGGGCTGGAAGGCTGGAAAAGGCCCTGGGGTGCTGGTGACAGCGGCTGGACACGAGCCCAGCTGTGCCCAGGGGGCAACAAGGCCGGTGGCACCTGGCTTGGATCAGGAGCAGGGTGCCCAGCAGGCCCAGGGCAGGGATTGTCCCTCTGCTCTTGGCACTGCTGAGGCCACCCCTCCAGTCCTGGGGTCACTTTTGGGTTTCTCATGGCAAGAAGGACATTGAGGGGCTGCAGCGTGTCCAGGGAAGGGAACAGAGCTGGGGAAGGGTCTGGAGCCCCAGGAGAGGCTGAGGGAGCTGGGAAGGGGCTCAGCCTGGAGAAAAGGAGGCTCAGGGGGAACCTTGTGGCTCTGCACAAGTCCCTGCCAGGAGGGGACAGTGGGGGGATCGGGCTGTGCTCCAGTGAACAGGGACAGGAGCAGAGGGAACGGCCTCAGGCTGAGCCAGGGGAGGCTCAGGGTGGGCAGCAGCAGGAATTTCTGCATGGAAAGGGAGGCCAGGCCTTGGAACTGCCCAGGGAGGTTTGGAGTGCCCATCCCTGGAGTGTTCAGGGAGCTCCTGGATGTGTCTCTCAGTGCTCTGGGCTGGGGACACGGTGGGGATTGGGGACAGGTGGGACTGGATGATCCCAAAGGTCTTTTCCAGCTTAATCATCCTGGGGTTCTGTGATATTAATGAAGAACATCACCAGAACACATTAATTTCTGACAAAACACACAGTCCACACTTTGCCATGTCCCAGTTTTCCCTGTGAGCACAGGTAGGTGTACACACGCATTTCCTGGCTGGTTCAGGTAACCAAATTCCCTGATTCAATCCCAACTCTCCAATCTCACCAAAGATGCTCAAAGTCCAGGCTTTTAGACAGACTCCATATTTGTAACAGTTCCCTTAGAGCAGGACGTGACCCATGTTTGTCATTTCCCATGATTCCCCCAATTGATTTTTTTTTTTCCTTCCCCAATTTTCTGGTGATTTCCTGGGAATTACAGCTTTCTAAATAAATCTATAAGAATTGTCAAACTTGGTTAAAAATGGAATACTTCATTCTGGTTTTGAGTCCTAAGAAGTATTTTGGGTAGAAGAATTGTGAACACATTTTGGGGAATGAATTTCTCTCATCTTCTGTTGAGTTGTAGCAGATTTTAGACGCAGCAGAAAAAGCTTTCCTTGAGTACAGAAATGTAGCAAAGGGTTTTCAGCAAAAAAAAAGAATCATTTGGGGAAAATGTGAAGACAGGAAAGAGCTGATTGTGCACATTTGATGTACAGAACCTTCTGGATCCAGCTGGGAGATGTAAACAGGACCTGGGCAGGAGAAGTGTTAATTTTGCCAAAATTCTGGGAGGTTGCTGTGACTTCAGGAATGGCCCATCCCACCAAAATTTTATATTGTCTAAAATAAGACCTGGATAGGCCATGGCACTGTTGATATAATACTGAGCAGGGAATTTGTAGGTGTTTATGTTGGAAAATAGGCAAAATAACTTTGTAAAGGATCTTGTAACTTCACCCCTGCACTCTGCAGAATAAATCCTGAAACTCTAAGAACTTCAGCATTAATTTACAAAATATGTCTAATGAAACTTAATGCAGTAAGTATTGATTTATCACAGTATGCAAGTCTCCATTAATATTTTGGTACAACTCTTGCCTGTTTTAAGTGTTCTTGTGCACAACATCCCTCCAGAAATACCTTTCAGCCAGAATTATTCCACAGCAACACTAGATGTGTTTTCAGTCTCTTGCATTGAATGTTCTGGACACAAAAAGCTCTAATTTTTTTTCTGAGATCTTAAAAAAGAAAAAAATATGGAAGCAGCTGCTGCACATCCCTAATACCTGCTCTGGGTAGCAGCTTCAGCAGCAATGGGAATATCAGAGGATCCCAAATATTTTTCACAGTCTGATTTACATTATAATACAGATTAAGGATTGCACTTGCCTTTCAAGAGCTTAGCAACATCCTTTTGTCACCGTGTAACAGCAGCCCTAATTCCTCTAACCAGGAATTACTGCAGGCAGCGTCACTTGGGTGTAAATCTGCTGGGATGAGCTTTTTCCTTTCCCCGGAGTAACTCAGGGGTCTCCAAGCTGGAGTTCCAGCCGAGCTGGAGTTCCCAGTGCTCCCAGCACCCACTCGGCTCTGGTGGTGTTTCCAGTTTGGACAGGGCTTGGAGCAACCTGGGAGCGTGGAAGGTGTCCCTGCCCTGGCAGGGGTGGGATAGGCTGGGCTTTAAGGTCCCTTCCAACCCAACTGTCAGGAAAATGAAGCCACAAACACCAGAGGTTTACGTCCAGAAAGGAGACAGAGGAGTCCTTTTACTTTATTAGAATAAAGGGGGAGACCATGGGACATTCCCCTGGGGTCTCTCAAATTTTGGAGGATGCAGCCTCCCTTTTTATCCCCATTTCCCAGCCCCATTTCCCTCTCTCTTTCCCCACTGGTGAAGTACCTGAGAGGTGCAGACTTCCCAGAACACCTGATACCTGAGATTCCCCTCTAATGTATAACCCTCCCTTTAATTTTTAATTCTTATGGAATATAGGGGCTTTCCCCATTGTTTCCTTTGTCTTTCAATACCCAATTTCATTTCTCATCAGCCCTGCAATTTGTAAAGGCAAATCGCTGTTTTCCATTTATCAATCAGTGGAACCCTTCCCATTGTTTCTTTTATCTCTCAGTGCTGGTTTTATCTACCAGCAGACCCAGTTCTTGTTTGTAAAGACAAATCCCTCATTCCTCTCACAACCCATCGTGGGATGATTCCAGGATTCTGTTGGTTTGGGACCTGTGCAGAGGAGCAGGAGAACACGAGCGGTACCAGCCCAGCCCCCGTGGGCTCAGCAGCTCCTCAGGGCTGGGAGCAGAGCAGCCTGCTTGGGCCTCACAAGACAGAGGCTGTCAGCTCGAGGCAGCAGTGTCCCAGAAACCCCAGGTGACCCATCCTGTAGAGGCAGCAGGTTTCATGAGCCAGGGCCTGCATCCTGGCAAGAGTCTCCTCTGTGCTTTCCCACAGGACATCCTATTAGTCATCCCTAATTATTCAGATCTACTTGAGCAAAGCCTTATCTCTGTCTTTCTTCCTTTCTTTCCTTTCTTTATTTTTTTTCTTTTTCTGTTAGCCTGAAAACCTATATTTAAATAATAAGGGGTGGGAGGCATTTTTAATCCCGGCTGGATAATTCCTAAAATGCATGGAGGTAAATCCTGAGCAGACGGATGCTCTGAGAATGTGCTGGTTCATTCCTTGCCTGCCTCGGGCATGTAAAGCCAGGCTTGAGCACAGCTTATGCCAGGCTCTGCCCTGCTCCGAGTCTCTTGGACTACTTCCCTGTCCTTTCTAAAGGATTTATGATTTTGGGATGTTTGTGAAGTTTGTGAAGCCTTTCTGGGTTTCATTTACAGCCCAATCCTGCTGTGGGTACCTCGTCCCTCCCACATGACTCTTCAATACCCCTTCCCCCATCTCACTGTTGTAAATCAGAAACAGTGATTTTATATTTTTGAGGGGTGGGGAAATATTTGGGATCAGCGGAGGGGGATGACAGAGCTCCTAGGCCATGTGAAACAGGGGCTTTTATGGGAGTGCTGAGGAGAAGAGCTGGTTGAGTTTGGGGCTGTTTCTTCAGTAGAAAGACAGAGATGTGATAGAGCTGGGACACCCAGCAGTGACCACAGACCAGACCTCACCTCCCTCGGCTGTGAAAGGAGAGTAAAATACTTCTTGAAACAGGAACCCCACGTGTGCAGTTCTGGGGTGCAGAGCCCCCAGGAGAGGGAAATTCTGGACCCAAGGCCGTGTGAGGGCGGTGACAGAGGCTCCCTCCAACCTCCTCCCCCCCTCTGCTCATCTCCATCCCGGGCTGTGTCTCCATCCCGGTAATTTCTGATGAGGAGTCTTAGTCTTGCCTTGTAATCTTGATTTGGAGTTTCCTTATGAATTACTTGAGTCTCGTGTGCCGTTTTAAATTGATTCGTTATGCCAAGTACTTGCCAAACGATAATGAGTATCTAAATCGGTCCGTATGTAACAAGGCAGCGATTCAATTACTGCGAGCGCTCACGCTCTGACAAAAGTCTCGATTATTGCTGTCACTTGCGGTTTGGGACCTTCCCGCGCACATCCACACCCCAAACCCCGCCCCACCCCTACCCCAGATCCGTCGGAGGCATTTCATGGTTCCGAGAACCCGCCCCTGTGTGTTATTTATTGTTATTATAAACGCTGCTATTTTCGGCTGAGACTTCGCCCTGCAGGGATTGGTATTAATGATAATGGGAGCAGCTCGGGGCGGGGGAATCGCTGCTCCGTCTCCTCCAATCCATTCACAAAGTCTGTGTGGCAGCTCTTAAAGACCGACGGCAGAAATGAAAATTAATCAAACGAAGGGGCTATTAAGCCACAGCACATCAAAGAGAGCCCGAAAGTCTTCACACCATCAGCGAAGAAAGCTTTTATCTCTTTCTAACAAATGTTACAATCCAGACACAGCCCTGATGGGCTCTAAAGATCCATTAGGAGGGTGTGAATAATTATAATTGCCACCCCTAATCACATCTTTCCTAGATTTCGGGTACTCCAGGAAGGAATGTCAATACCTGCAACCCTTTTAGCAGATGGGGACAGACGGAGGCACCACGGGGCATTGCAGGGCCTTGGTAACAGGGATGGGGGAACACATGGTTTAGTCCTTTTCCCCCAAAATTTTCTGCATCGCCTTGGAAAACAGTCCCAGTTATCTGTTTCATGGACTCAGGAATGGTTTCATGGACTGTTGAATGAATCTGTTTTCTGGGCTAAGGAATGATGGGCTGAACCAGGTATGGGCACTGTCTCATGGAATTGTGAGAAACGAGGTTCACTTCCCTGGTAAAATTCAAAAGGTTTAATAAAAAGACAATAGGAGACAGAAATAAAGCAAAAGTTTATATGGCCAAGGGGTTGAAATTCAGCCAAGCGCACACCTGGTACTTTGGAGTCACCCCTTATATCCCATTTCTACTGCATTCCCAGAGCTGGTTTGCGTGTTCCGAGAACTGTTTAGCATGGCTCCTCCTCGGGTCTGCCTTTTTTAGGGCATGCACAGTTCTTGGCTGTAATTTTTTATCATCTCCTCCAGTTTGGGCTGTGGTTTTAGTCTGTCTTTATTATTACCTCCAGCTTGAACTGTCCATTCTTATAATCTCCTTTTTTTGGGCTGTGGTCCATACTCTCTGCTGACGGTGGGTGCTGATAGTTGTTAGATCAGCAGCAGGGTCTTCATCATCCATTCATTGGATGTTATCCCAACCAGGCAGTCCAACTACACAACCATAACTACATCAGCTATTTCACTACTATGACTAAGCAGGAAAAAAGAAAACTATATCTTTATAGCAAAGTTACTTCAACATTACACATATAGCATCCATTTAATACTTGCAAAAAAGCCAACGGTATGATATGTATGTATAACAGAGTCATGGAATGGGTTGGGCTGGAAGCCCACTTCATTCCACCACTGCCATGGGCAGGGACACCTTCCACTGTCCCAAGGTGCTCCGAGCCCGTCCAGCCTGGCCTTGCACACTGCCAGGCACAAGGCAGCCACAGCTGCTCTGGGGAACCTGGGTCAAGCCTCCTGGGTTTTCCCTGACCCTGATTTGCAGTTCAGGTATCTTTAAATGGTGAAGCAGCCCCCAAAATCCAGGTCCAGGGCTTCTCCTTGTCCCTGCTCTGTGGCTTTCTCCCTGTCCTTGAGTTGGGCGGGTGGAGGAGGTGCATTGTTACTCACATTAATTTTGAGCCATTCCTGCAAATTTTGGGGCTCAACCCATCCTTTTACCTCCTTGTTTTGGATTCAGATGAGCAGAGATTGCCCTCAGGCCCCAGTTCCCTGTCTCCTCCATGCTGCAGACTCCAGTTGCCAGAAGTTTTTCTGCCGAGCTCCTCGTGATGAAATGTCAGGAGAGGCAGCGCCGTGTCCGCGGTGCCTGGGCTGACACCAGGGCTGGGAGCTACCGTGAATCATCCTCATTAAAAGGCATTTCCAGTTCAGCCGCAGAGACGCTTCTCACCCTCTTTGCTGCCATGGCAGAGCTATTAAAAGCTCCCGTGGAAGGCCGGCAGCAGGTACAGCTGCAGCCCTGTGCAGGAGGCAGCAGGTGAAAAACAATCTCTGAGTCATTCCCCGTGCCAGGAGCAGGAGCAGGAGCAGGAGCAGGAGCAGGAGGTGGCTCTGCCAGCAGCATCTCAGGCTGAAAGATGATTTCTCTACCTAAAAGGAGGTTTTAGTAAATGGGAGTTGGCTGCTTCTCCCAGGGAATGAGAGCACACGAGAGCACACAGCCTCGAGCTGTGCCAGGGAAGGTTCAGGCTGGACACAGGAGGAATTTCTGCATGGAAAGGGTGTTTGGGCATCAGAAGGGGCTGTTCAGGGAGCTGGTGGAATCCCCGTCCCTGGAGGTGACCAAGAAATGACTGGATGTGGCACTCAGTCCTCCGAGGTGGAGATTGGGCACAGGTTGGAGTTGTTGACTTTGGAGGTTTTTTCCAGCCTCAGTCATTCTGGAATTCTGTGATACTAAAGAAGAACATCACTGGAGTAGATTAATTTCTAAAAAAATGCAACAAGGCCGGTGGCACCTGGCTTGGATCAGGAGCAGGGTGCCCAGCAGGCCCAGGGCAGGGATTGTCCCTCTGCTCTTGGCACTGCTGAGGCCACCCCTCCAGTCCTGGCGTCACTTTTGGGTTTCTCATGGCAAGAAGGACATTGAGGGGCTGCAGCGTGTCCAGGGAAGGGAACAGAGCTGGGGAAGGGTCTGGAGCCCCTGGAGAGGCTGAGGGAGCTGGGAAGGGGCTCAGCCTGGAGAAAAGGAGGCTCAGGGGGAACCTTGTGGCTCTGCACAAGTCCCTGCCAGGAGGGGACAGTGGGGGGATCGGGCTGTGCTCCAGGGAACAGGGACAGGAGCAGAGGGAACGGCCTCAGGCTGAGCCAGGGGAGGCTCAGGGTGGGCAGCAGCAGGAATTTCTGCATGGAAAGGGAGGCCAGGCCTTGGAACTGCCCAGGGAGGTTTGGAGTGCCCATCCCTGGAGTGTTCAGGGAACTCCTGGATGTGTCTCTCAGTGCTCTGGGCTGGGGACAAGGCCAACCCCAGTGTGGTGTGGGATGACAGGGAGGCTCCATGCTGGCAATGGAGGCACTCGGCCTCTTGGCACAGGGGCCTCTGGGGAGGTTTGTGTGCAGGTGCTGGTTGTGACCTGAGAGGGGGGAATTGGGAATGGAGGTGTGTGTCAGGTGTGTGGGGTGTGTGTGTGTG
>VXBU01001184.1:265160-286500 GCA_013400315.1 Bombycilla garrulus | reverse complement strand
TCCCCTGTCCCAGGCTGTCTGTCCCCTGTCCCAGGGCTGTTTGTCCCCCATCCCAGGGCTGTTTGTCCCCCTGTCCCAGGCTGTTTGTCCCCCTGACAGCCGCGTGTTGGCTGCTCCGCGCTGGGAAAGCGCCAGGGCTCTTTGTCACTCAGCAAATCCCAGTTTTTGCTCCTGGAGCCCTTTTATCCCCATTTCTGGCAAAACTCAGCCACAAACACAAACCCCGTGAGCCTCTCTGTGCTTTTCCTTCCACGATTAACGTGCTGCTCCGACACCCACAGGGTTCAGGCTCTGTCTGTGTCTCATCACCCCTCAGAGCCTGAATTTTCAGTGCTGAGGATGCTCGGCAGCAGGGCAGGGAAGCCTCCCCGCATGAACACCCCCGCAGGGCACTGTCACTTTTCTCCTCCGTATGAACCAAGACAGGCTCAAATAAATTAGAACATGTCTCCCATCTCCTTCAGCTTCTCACTGGAGTCAGGAGTAGCTGGAATGCTCCCTGATCACCGCTCTTCCCTGCTCAGCCGGGAGCAGCCGTTCTGTGACGGCTCTGCACTCTCAGATTCCCGGCTCTGCCGCACCGACGGCAGCAGGCGCTGCTGGGTTTGTTTAGGAATGATTCATTTCCTTGAGACTTGTGATTCCGATGCTTTTCTGAGCGCGTTGGAGCTCCGTTGCTTCGCTCCAGTGGTTGCACTTCATTTTTAGCGTCTCTGACTGGGCGGGCTGGGGTTGGACGTGTGGCTTGTGGGGAAGATGAGCCCATCACCCCCTCTGCACGCCCCAGCAAGGCTGCAAAGTGCAGGCGGCTTTATTTGGAGGCTGACCAGCACAGCTGCTTTGCTTTGCTTCCTCCAAAGCACCACCGCGGGTAGAGGAGGAAGATCCTTTGGGGTTTTATCACGATCTGCTCGGTGGTGAAAGCGCTGAAGGCTGAGCCGTGGCAGCGGGGTCTGTGCTTGGGGTGCTGCTCCGTGGGAAGCTAAAGGCTGGGAGGGAGGATGGGGAGGATGGAAGGGATGAACACACTCTTTGTGAAGTGTTTTCTGCTTTTGCAGAGGGCTGAGCTTGCTCTAGGAGTTGGTGCAAGGAAGGAGCCGCGTGCAGAGAGGGCGGTGGGTGATGCTGTGGCAGTCAGGGGTCTGGGTTGGTGCTCCAGGGAAATGTGTCCCTGCTCCCAGGCCTGGAGGGTGCGAGCTCTGTGGGATTTGCTCCCTGGCTTGGGGCAGTGGGCTCCTCCGTGCCTCAGTTTCCCCGTGCCTCAGTTTCCCCATCTGTAAATGGCGCCGAGCAGCTTCAGGAAGCGTTTGCAATGAGACTCCTGGGGAAGGAAGAGGCAGTTTTGAAATGCAGTGCAAGAAGTGAGGACTCCTCCAAAGGTTTTATGGGATTCAGCTTTCTTGGGGCTGCAAAAGCTTGCGGACTCTGCCCTGGGTACCCCAATAATTCAGTTATTTCCTCCCTTGGCTGGAGAGAAGCCTGAGGTTTCACACAGCTTCCCGAGCTGCCAGCTCTGCCTTCAGCTCCCCATCAACATCCTCCTCTCCCATGATTTCTTCACTCTGCATCTTCCCTTTCCCACCCTTCTGGACCATTTCTCCTGAAATCTCTGTGAATTTAGGGTTGAGAATCCTCTTCTCCCTCCTTGCTGGTCTCTGCTTGGAGCTGCCACTGTGTCTCCATAACAATTTCACCTCATGCTGTTGCAGCGGGGCAGAAACCAGATGTAAGAAATTTGGGCTTAAAAATGGCCCTGGCTGCTGGGAATTGGAGTTTGCAGCAGGGATGGAGAAGGAATTGCTGTGAACTGGATGCAGCATTGAAGGTTTGAGGGCTTCTCTACCTCTGCCTGTGCCTCGGTGGGTGCAGATGCCTGAATGATATTCTACAGTTTAAGTCCCTTGGAGTTAAGGCAGGAAATCTTCTTTCTGCAGCATTAGAAACAGGCCTGGGCTGTTCTCTCCCAGGGCTGGAAATTTTCAGGGATGTCTCTCCCATCCTGGTTGCAAGATGCTCTGGGGAAGCACAGCGAGCCTGAGGAGGAGGAGTGAGTGGGGAACATGACATGGGTCCAGCTGGGTTTTCCACCTGGGACATCTCCTGGGAATTTGGCTTTATTCCTCCATTTTCTTCATCAAACAGCCATGCCAGTCCCTTGGAGGAGAGCTTTACACAAGCACCTTTATCAGCCAAGCGTGGGACTCAGTCAGAGATATCAGTTAATTTGATAAGATCTGTTTTCTTAGCAGGAAATCTGTATTGATTGGAATCCATTAAATCTTCCTCTTAAATTCTGTATTAAGACTCTCAACCATTCCAGCATATTGTTTGGGATCAGTGACAGATGGCCAGACCCATTATTTTTGCAGGTCCCTTTGTTTATCCCTTAAAAACCTGCCCCAAACAGGAGCGGTTTTCCTGTCCTCTGGAAGGACTCAGGAGATGCTCAGTACTTGCATTCCCAGGAGCTGTTTTGCCAGCTCTGAGTGTTTAGACAGAAGTTATTTGGCTCAGCCAATTGAAAAACATCTAATTTTTATGGCTGCTGTTTAATATCCACTGTTTCTCTTGGGATGGAGAGGATTTCCTCACCCCTGTACAATGGAAACACATCTGGATCCCTTCAGGAGCCGGAGCAGCGATAGCTCCTGAATGCTCCTCACTTCTCACTCCCACTGCTGTTCTTACTGGATCCAGAGAAGTAACGCCATTGTTAGGCTGAGGATTTGGCATTTCATCCTTCACTGGCAAGGATACAGCTTGGAAAGGCTCCAGGGTACCCCAAAGCCCTGGATTATTTTCCTGTGGGAATTAAAATTATTTACCACTTCCTCCGCAGAGTCCCTACTCCACCATCACCTTCTTGCCCAGGGGATTTCCTGGGCTGAAGGTGCTGTTTGGGTCTATTTGTGTATTTATTTATGTCCTGAGTGCGTAATGCTCCAGTGATCCTTGAAGATCCTGGCAGTCTGGAGCCCTTCCTGGCTGGCAGGTGTGAGGGATTTAATCCCCCAGCCAGCCCAGTCCAACAAATCAGGAAGCCCCGTTAGCTTTAAGTCCAGGAATGGTCCTGCTGGCACTCAGGACAACCTGGTGCTTGAGCAATGCCTGGGCTGAGATCCTGGCTCAGAGCACTGAGCCCAGCTCCTTTCTTTCCCCAGTGCTGCACTGCCTCGCAAGGGGATCTTTGCTCCTTCAGGAATTCCCATCTCTTTCCTTCTCTGCTGGATTTTAGCATTCCTATAAAATCATTCCTACATCAATAAAATCAATCCCTGCATCCTCATCATCCCTGCATCTTCATCATCCCTGCATCCTCATCATCCCTGCATCTTCATCATCCCTGCATCCTCATCATCCCTGCATCTTCATCATCCCTGCATCCTCATCATCCCTGCATCTTCATCATCCCTGCATCCTCATCATCCCTGCATCTTCATCATCCCTGCATCCTCATCATCCCTGCATCTTCATCATCCCTGCATCCTCATCATCCCTGCATCTTCATCATCCCTGCATCCTCATCATCCCTGCATCTTCATCATCCCTGCATCCTCATCATCCCTGCATCTTCATCATCCCTGCATCCTCATCATCCCTGCATCTTCATCATCCCTGCATCCTCATCATCCCTGCATCTTCATCATCCCTGCATCCTCATCATCCCTGCATCTTCATCATCCCTGCATCCTCATCATCCCTGCATCTTCATCATCCCTGCATCCTCATCATCCCTGCATCTTCATCATCCCTGCATCCTCATCATCCCTGCATCTTCATCATCCCTGCATCCTCATCATCCCTGCATCTTCATCATCCCTGCATCCTCATCATCCCTGCATCTTCATCATCCCTGCATCCTCATCATCCCTGCATCCTCATCATCTCTGAATCCTCAGCATCCCTGCAGATGCATCCTCAGCATCCCCACAGCATCATCATCCCTGCAACTTCATCATCCCTACAACTTCATCTCTGCATCATCATCATCCCTGCATCATCATCATCCCTGCATCCTCATCATCCCTGCAACTTTATCATCCCTGCAACTTCATCCCTGCATCCTCATCATCCCTGCAAATGCATCCTCATTATCCTACAACTTCATCCCTGCAAGTTCATCTGCAATTTCATCACAGCTGCAACATCTTTCTCCCTGCAGCCTTATCATCCCTGCAACATCATCAGCCCTGCATCCTCATTAGCCCTGCGTTCCCATTGTCCCTGCAATCTTTTCTCTGCATCCTCATCATCCCTGCATCCTCCTTATCCCTGCAACTTCATTCCCACATCCTCATTACTGCTGCAACTTCATCCCTGCAGCGTCTCCATCCCTGCACCCTGATCGCTGCAGCATCCAGAGGGAGGGTCTCTCCTCCTTAGTGCCTGGATCCCACCTGGCATATCTCCATCCTGCCTCTCCCTTTGGGGAAGACAGGCTGATTTTTGGGGCTGAGCTGGGACCAGGCAGATCCTGGTGCCTTAGGCCGGGCTCTGAGCTGTGAGTGCAGCTCCTCCCAACCTTTCCCTCATCACCAGCTGCTAACGAAGCACCCGGCTCTGACAGTCGGATCTGGGCAGCTGGGATGATCCAGTTGCCATGGTGTGAAGTAAAGGCAGACCACGGATTTTTTGGAAGATGAGAGAGATAAAAACAGTTGGATGAAATTTCTAGAAATGTCAGTGTGTCAAAGACAGAGCAAATCATCTCCCTATGTTAAAACAGGAGTCAGTCCCTCGAGTGTAAAGTTATGGATTCCATTCTGGCACTGCAGAAATTGGGGGATTTTTGCTGGACCATCCCCACATCAAAATGAGATTTTGGGTTTGTGCTCAGTGGGAGCTTCACAGTCCAAGCTCTGGGAGTGGGATCAGCCCTGGCTCCTCCCATCACCTGGACTAATAAATATATAAATATATAAATATATAAATATACTGATATAAAGTCAACCAGTTGCTCAATATCTTGTGAATTACATCAGGTCAGAACAAACCCAGCTTGATTAAGATAAAAACATGAGGAAAACCCACTTGGCACTAACTACTCTGGGTTTGGAACTTGCCATTAATGTAAGATAACAGTTAATAACAAGAATATATTTAATGAATCTTTTTCCTATCTTTAGCTCACTTTAGTCTGTATGGCATCTAGTCCATTAAAGAATTTTAATTAGAAAATTTTCATTTTGCATTTGTGGGAAATGAAGTTGGGAATTTTTCTGGGGGGAACCAATGTGCAACTTCTCTTCCACTTTACTTGAAAAAACAGGAACCTGTTCTTGTTTTCCAAAGCAGGCTGTGCATAAAAGTGGTTCTTTGCTTTGCCCAACAGATCACAGAAGAAGTTTTGAAATGAAGACCTTCAGGACTCTGTTGGGAAATAAAACATCTCCGAGGAAAGGACAAATATCCCAAACATCCCCGATGCTGCCATGGACCCAACAGAGAGAGGGCCTGTCCTCCCCAGCTAAACCCAGTCCATATTTCATATATATATATTAATATATGGAATACTTCCCACTTTATCGGTGTTTTCTAACAAGTGCATTATGTAGAAGGGAACATCTTTGGAGCCAGATTATCTTCAACTCATGTGCAATATAACGAGACTGAGCAAAGCCAGGAAAAAGGAGGAGGAGACATGGAAGTCACTTGGACATTATTTCATCTTTTTAAATATTATTAAAAAAAAAATCTCTTGAAAGATTAAGCAACCAGAAGGGAAATGTTAAGCAGAGCTGCTAAAATTCAGTCCAAGTATTTTGCTCGGGGTGGGAGGGAGTGGGGGGAAATTTGGTTGCTGTTGCTGTTCCATGGCGAAGGCCACGGGATGTTCTCAGCTCTTCAGGAATCAGTCCTGTTCCGTATTTTTCTCACTTTCCTGGAAATGCCCTTTATAAGTAGCTCTGTGCTGTACCAAAGGCTGTGATTTACTTTAAGTCCTTATTTAGAAAGAAACATCTCTGCTGGTGCTGAGGAAAAGGGTGTTGAACAGTTGTGCCTTGTTATCAGGATCACTCCACGAAAAACTAAGGACAAATTGAATTTCCTGGGTAGAAAAGGTCTAAAAACCCAATTCTTGACTGACCATGCTCCTGCTTCATTTCATGAGAGCCTCTCTGCCCTTGTCTGCACTTCCACAGTAACCCAGTCTTGTGGGAAGATTTTAGTGTTGCCTTGCTAATTCTGTAATAATCAGGAATTCCGTCCCTCCTTTGCCCGTTGCTGTTTCATTTTGCACATTGAGGTTTTTGGTGACAGCTTTAGAGCTGTGGGTTGCCCATACTGGGCTGGGAAGCTCTTAAAGCTGGGCTTTCTATAACCTCACTGTGTTTCCTAGGACTGCACGGATCAATGTTATCCTGGTGCCACGGGATAAATGATGTGCAAAGGGATAAATGATGTGCAAAAGGATAAATGATGTGCAAAGGGATAAATGATGTGCAAAGGGATAAATGCAAATGGCAGAGGGGCTGATGGCCTCTCCTGTTTCTGGCTCCCCCTTTTTCTCCACCCCAGCCTCATCCACCTGCTCTTGCTGCCTCCATCCCGGCTTGGAGACTGAAACCCTCCCAGCACAGCCTCCACCAGAGGAGCAGAGTGGAACTTGGAACAGCGTTGGATTTAAGGGTGAAAATGATGGAGGGACTCAGATGAGCACAGGCGTCTCTGTCTGCATTGCAATAATTCCCTGGGAATGGTTTGGGAATGTTAATTTGGACTGGACAGAACCAAGAACCTCTGAAGGGAAAGGTAAACAGGAACCAAAATAATTGTGTGTGAAAGAGAGCCTTGAGCTGATGCTGCTGATTGTCTTTGGTGTCCAAGGACAAGCCCTGAGGTCGCTACCAGGTTCCTGGAAGGTGGAGCATCCTCTGTGGATGGAAGCACCACAACCTGGATCCTTCCCCCACTGGAGCTGTTCACCCACACTTCACACAGAATATCCACACAAGACACTCGTGGGATGCCTCGAGGCACAGCCCCAGTGAGGATGCGCTGAACTCAGCCCTGGAGGGAAATGGGAAACCTTGGGAATATTCAAGACAAAGCAGCCAACTGTCTGCACCACGTTTCTGTCTTGCAGAAGAGCTTTGGAGATGAACGAGAACCCTGCCCATGAACATCAGCTGAAATCGGCGTTGAGAAATTCCCTTAATGCTGGAAAACTATTTGATTCTTACGGGGAATGTGACAGCTTTGGTGAGGTTGCGCTTATTTTGTTTGTTTTTTAAACATGGATGATTTGTTGGCTGGAATTCCTCCTCCTGCCATGGCAGGTGCCCCACCGTGGTGGATTCTTTGTTCACAGCAGAAAGGCTGGGGGGGCCCAAACAGAAATCTCCAGGGCTCTGCACAGGTGTAGGTTGGGCAGAATGAGCTGAGAGGGCGAAAAGAAGCAAAAGTGTTAAACCCAGCAGTTTTAGTCAATTTAATCGGTTGGAGAATGAAGAGCAAGTATGGATCTGGCTCTCAGTAGGACATTGCTCCTCTTGCATTTATTCCCAGCATGGAAGAAACCCTGTGGCCGCTGAAGCTGTGGGTAAATGGAGGAGAAAGAGCTGGTGCTGCTGGCACCTGGATTTAGCACGGCTTTAGCAGCACGAGGTGCAGAGGGAGATCGGGATCGGGGGCCAGGATTGCTGGAAGAGCACGTGGAGCAGGTCCCTGAGCCCGCGGAGACGAGCAGGAGGTGCCGAGAATCGGCAGGGATGCCGGGGAATCGCGGAGGTGAAACAGCCCGCGGTGTGAAATCAATGCGGTGCGAAAGCCGCCTGCACAAATTAGAGCTAATTAGAGTAGTGGCTCTCATTAACTTGGTTTGGCCGTGCCCTGCCCGGGGGCCAGCCCTCGGTGGGGGCGGGGAGAGGGAGCTTCTCAGTGAGATCTTCCAGCAAATTGCTCCTCCGGCAAATCCCCGCGGCTGCGGCTCCGAGCAGGGACCTGTTCGTGCCCCTGGCACGGCCGATCGCGCTCGGGTGTCCCTGCCCTGTCCCTGCACAGAGGAGCTGTGTCCCCTGCCTGTCTCACCCCGCACTGAAATGAATTATTGCTCGGGCCATAAAATCTCAGAGACCTTAAACGGCCCCTTTGCCAAGAGCCGGAGCAGTGCCCGGTGTTTGGGGCGGGGGCTGAGCCGCTCCCATCGCGGGGAACTCCCAAGCGCTCCTCCCCACAGGCTGGGGGAGATGGAGCTGGCCTTTTTTGGGACATCTCTCCTCCCAAACCCCTGAGGAGCTGCAAAACACGTTTATTTGCCGCCTCCCTGCAGCGTGACAGGTTCGCAGTGTGCTCTTGAGCCTGCAAAGGAGGCTGAACAGAGCTTTAGCAGCTCTGAAATCGTGAGACTGACCCCAAAGCCACTTTTCCACCGCGCTGATGGCTTTGGGCTGCAAACAGCCAAAGCCGCCGTGAAAGGAGCGGGGGAGGCAGGCTGCCCACACATTAACAGGAGGAGAATTGATTTTCTGGATTGCAGCACAGACCTGGATCTCGGGAAGCCCTGGTCCCAAAGGTGTTATATTTAGTTTCTTTTGGAACATGATCTAGTAGCCCTTAAAATGGGGGATAGAATGTATCAGTACTAAAGTTATTTTTATTTTTCACCAGTGTTACAGAGAGCTTTTTTATGGTATGTGTGTGTGTGTGTGTGTGTGTGTAACATCATTATACCTCGTCTGTTTTCAGTAGCCACCTGTTACACATCTCTCTGTTAGGGCTCAAAACTGTAATTTTATTATTAAGGAGGTGGGAAAAATCTTATCCCTTCACCCACCCACCCCCCGGCCATCTCACACTGATGACAATCTTGCCAAATGCCTCCTCTCCTCCGTGTTGTACATTCTGGCGCTGACGACGTCGCTCCGTGCTCTTGGGTTCCTTGTGCTTGGTCGCTGAGCCAGCTGGGTGTTAATGTGCTTTTCCACAATAATCGAGAGTTTGATCGTCTTTAGCTGTCAGTCCAGTGTGTGAATCTGTGTTGTCACCGCTCTGAGCCCAGCCTGGTGCGTGTTGCAGGTACCCGTCGTGCCGGGACAGCCATGGCAGCGGGAGTGCAGGGCTGCATTTGGCAAGGGAAGACAAATCAAAAATGTATCCAGTCGATTAAAAAAAAAACAAAAAAAGGGAGCGATTTAATGATGGCTGACATCAAGAGAAGATCCAAAAAATAGCGTGCTTTGATTCCCATAATCATCCCAAGGCAGGCTGCTCATCTTTATTCATAGCCCTTCAAAGCCGCGCTCCAGACGCGGGAGCAGCTCGGAGCTGTCGTGCTCAGACGGAGCTCTTTAGACGCTGAACACGCACCAGCCCTTCTCCTTTTAATTTTAGGGTGCAATTAAAGTGATGAGAGCTCTGCTGTTGGCTCCGTGCTGGAGGAGAGGCAGGAAAAGCGGATCTGGGGAGCCGGGCTGGTGTGGGGTCACGGAAAGCCACTTCTTTTAAGCTGTTTTAAGCTGTTTTAAGAAGGCAGAAAATTAGAAAGGAAAAGATTTCCAGAAGTGTTTCAGGGCACTAACGAAGGTTCAGGGGACACAGCTCAGGGACAAGGCTTGGCAGTGAGGCTGGAACGGGCTGTTGGAGGCAGTGGGGGAATACTGGGAACCTGCTCTGCTCTGCCCTGCTGGATTTGGGGGAAAAGTCAGGCCCAGAAAAGGGAAGCCCTGGCACAGGTGCCCAGAGAAGCTGTGGCTGCCCCTGGATCCCTGGAAGTGCCCGAGGCCAGGATGGATGGGGCTTGGAGCAGCCTGGGGCAGGGGAAGTGTCCCTGCCCATGGAAACAGGATGAGCTGTCCCTTCCAACTCCAACCATTGTGGGATTCTATTAATTTGTGATTCTGTGATTCTTGCAGCCCCATCACAGCCTCCTTCCACAGGCAAACCCCTGCAGGATTGACATCTCAGAAACCAGCCTCGAGCATGCTGGAGGCTTCATTTCCTCACACACTTGGGTGTTTTCTGAGCCACGTGTTCAAATGCTGTTATTGCTACTGAATCCTTTTAAAATTAAGGAATTTCTGAGATAGTTTTTCTTCCCTGAGTGCTCCCCACTCTCCTGCATTGCACAAATCCAGCTGGAAGTCTGTCTCTCAACCTGAGATTAAAGCCAAGTAGCAGCTCTGGGTGAATTAAATGACACCTTCTAATCTCCATATTTTCTACCAGCCTCTGATACAGGTAAATTATGTTTCTTTTTCCCTTTTTTCTTGCTTGGTCCGCAAAGATGTCATCAGTGCACCTGTAAAGGGAATGGTCTGAGATGGTTCTGACTGGTGTTGTCCATTACACCTCTCTGACCATTGCAAGGCCAGGCACTGCTGCTGGGTTTTAAATGCATCATTCCTATTCCAGGGGATGATTTCAGAGCAGGACAATTTGCCTGGCAGCACACAAGTCATGGATAGAGCTGAAGTTGTGAATCAAAAGGTATTAAGTGGAAATGTAGTCAGGAAGTGCCTGAAATATCGGAATTTCAATGCAAAAGTGTGTTGGCTGCCACATCCCTTGTGCTGCCATTGGTGCACTGAAATTAGATTTGGTCTTGCAAGAAAATCACCCTGGCTGCTGGAGGTCAGGAATTCCATGGCTGAATTTGGCACTTGAAAGGAGAACAGCTCCTAATTCATCACCTGAGAGCCCACACCGTGGCAAAAGGGAGGCTTTGCATCGTGTTTCTTAATTTCCCATCCTTTACTATGCAACTAATTTCCATGGAATCTTCCCAGGATGGAGATGGCTGGATATAGTTTTGACTTTGCTTTCCTTCCTTCACATGTGCAAGTGGGTAATGCAGAAATGTTTCCATGACTGTCTCACCTGGGACATGCACTGGGTCAATGAACAGTGAAATACTGGGAAATTCTGTGTATCCAACTGGAAGTCCGAACTCGTCTCTAAATCCTGACTAATCAGGTGCCACAGGAGCGATGCAATTTTGGACTGGAAGTGTTAAATGCAGTCTTGTTTCTCTGAGTTCATTTTAAATTCTGGTTTTGCCAGTGAGCTGTGTTGCAACTGTTTAAAACTTGGGGTTTTTTTATAACAGTCTGATGCTAAAACCAGCTGCTGCATCCCCTTGTCCTGGTGACTCTACCATGTTGTGGGCCTTGTGTTCAGTTCCCAGTTAAAAAAAGTGGTTTTTTTTCAGTTGCGTGATTTTTTTACCTGATGTTGAATTTATTTTTTATTTTTTTTTCTCATTAGAACTTGAAACTGTTCTTTCATACACAAAGTTCAATAAAACAGCTGAACCGCAGTGTGTGGTGTTTGATACTGAAGTGGGTGAAGAGGAGATGCTGGGATGGAAAGGGTGGTGTGAGGATGAGGTTTGAGGAGTGTCCTCTAATGTGAACTCATTTTTCAGGATTAAATAATCTAAATTTTAATGCCGTTCACTGAGTCAAACTTGCCCTGCTGGCAAAATAAAACCCTGGGGTAAATCTGCATGTTTCCAGCATCCCATCCAGGCATCTGGACTGAGGAAGCTCCAGGCAAACCCTTAAAATTGTGATGATGTGTCACAAGAAGGGACGTCACCAATGGACACTGGGCACACGAATGCAGGAGGAGGGTTTGACCCACCCGCTCTAAGCACAGCTGGAAATCCTGCAGAAGGAGCTCGGAAACTCATTTGAAAACCTTGTTCTTGGCTCCAAACCACATCTGTGAGCTTCACCCAAAAGTGAATGTAGCCAAAGAGAGTCAAAGTTTTGGTTTAGGTTCTTGGTCGCCTTAAAAATATTGAAGTTGTTTCTCCTGTGTTGCCCAGAGAAGCCGTGACTGCCCCATCCCTGGGAATGCCCAAGGCCAGGTTGGGGAAATCTGGGCTGGTGGAAGGCGGTTTTACCCATGGCAGAGGGTGACACATGATCAGCTTTAAGGTTTTTTTTCCAAGATTCCATGGCTTGATGATTCCATGACAAAATGAGCTGTGCATACACACAGCTGTGTGCTGTGCTGCTGTGCTGTGTCCCAGGGCCAGAGGTCCCAGCCTGCGGTGAGGCGATTTTATTGTGGTGGTCACTGAGCCAGGAGCACGGGCTATTATCCCAAGTGACTTGGTAATTTTTGCAAACCCCAGTCCTGGGACTGAAGTCCAGGAGGAAATCCTGCAAGAGGCTTCAGGTGCTGAGCTGCGGGCTCAGGGCTGGGAGCAGAGCAGCAGCCACGTGTGCCCACAGCCACAGGGACAGGATCACACCAGGGGAAGTCAGTGATGGAGAACCTCAGATTCCTGAACTTTACAAAACATCTTGATCCTATCAACCTCAAAAATAGGGGAAAATAAGTTCCTGGAAAAGCAGCACTGAGTGCTGGAACTGGTCTCCGTGGTTTCACCTCTCTCTGCTCTCGAGGTTTGCTGTGGGCACCAGCTCTGCTGGGGGAAGATGATCCATGGTGAACAGTCAGCTCCAGCTCAAAAGCTCCCAAATCCTCTCAGTGTGGCTGTGCTGGAGGTTTACACAGGAACTCCTGGCTGCTGTGGGTAGCAGGACAGATTTTGGGCTGGTTCAGGGGCTCTAAGGCCTGGGTTTCAGCAGCTCTCGCTGCTTCATTCTGTGCTGTGACCTCAATCTCTGCATCAGCTCCCCGAAGGGTTGTGGTGTCTCCAGCTGCAGGTTTCAGTTGATGTGTGGTTACCTGGGGGGTGCTTGAACATCCGGGACAAACAGGATGTGACAAACTCTGAGCTGCAGATGGGCACGAACGGCACCAGCCCAAACCAGGCCCGGTCAGGAAGGACAGGCCTGGCACCCGGGATTGCCTGGGGAGCCACGGGAAACACCTTGAGCACCACACTGCTGAGCGGACGGCAATGATCCCACACCCAGTCCAGGAGGAACCTTGGCCTGAGGCCCTCCCCAGCCTCTGTGGGCTCTGCAGGGTTTGCAGCCGTGCTGGGGTAGGCAGTGGGGGCAGGACATGGCGCTGTGAAGGGACAGTGTGTGCTCAGTGTGGGCAGCTCCTCTGCCCTGAGCCGGGCTGGATTTGCCAGATTTCAGAGGGAAGAGCTGAGCGGCAAGAGAGGCTGGTGGGGGCACAGTGTGACTCCAGGGTGGGTGTTTCCTGCTGCAGGTGCTGAGGTTACAAAGGGTAAATGTGGGGGCAGTCCCGCAGTGCTGGGTGCTCAGAGCTGGAGCGAGCCCTGGTGCTGCCAGGGTGGGTTTGTCAGAGAAATTCAGCTTAAATGAGGCTCTGGAGGAACCTGGCTGTGCACGGGATGGTGTTTGCTGCCTTTTAGCTCCTGTTTTGCTCTGCCAGAGTATGGGCGTCCCTTGGGAGGGCTGGTGGCTGACAGCAGCACAGCAACAGAGCTGTGCTGTAAATCCTTCCCTTGCTGCCTTGAAATTTCCTGCTTGGGAATTTCCCTGCGAGCCTTTTGCTCCCTGCATTATGAAGAAATATCAGTTCATCATTCCCTGCTCAGCACCTCAGCCCCGTGCAGGATTTTAATGACCTGTGTCCTGTCACTCCTTCCAAGCCAGAGGATCCGGATCTTCCAACCGTGACTTTTCCAGGAGGCTGCAGAGCTTCCAGCTTGGAGTCAGGCTCCTGCAGGTATTTCCCTGCTCCTCAAACCACACTTTGCTAAGGAGCCCTTGTCCTGGATACTTCACTTCCTACCTTTTGAGTGGACAGTGGCATCCAAAGGATCTTCCTTTGTATTCCCTCTACAAGGGGCATTGTCCATCCCTGTGCTCTCATGTTCATCCATGGGAATGCTAAGCTTATAATTTCTCCTATGGAATTCTCCTTTACTTATCAGCCATTTTTATTTTTCAATTTATTGATAGATTCTTGATTTTGTTCTCCAGTGCTGCATTTCCAGCCCCTCTCTTCACCACGCTGGTCCACGGGCAGCCCCGATGCCGAGGATTTGGGTGGTGTTTCTGCCCTGTCGGTAATTGGGCAGGGTGGAAGAGACTTTATTTCCTGCTCTGTCAGGTGTTAGAGTCCCCTCTTGGTTTATCCTGACGGCAGGAAAGGAAATATTCCCTGGCAGGGACAGTCATCCCACAGAGTGAAGGGATTTTGGATATCCCAGAACCTTCCCTCAAACATGAGCACTTTTTAATACTCCAATAGTCCACAGCCCCAGAGGGTTTGAGCACAAATAAAGGGAACCCCCAGGATCTGGATCGTGGATCTGAGCTCTCTGGCCCAGGCCTTGGGGGTGATCCACGGCTCCCAGCGGTGCCTGGTGGGCGCTGCTTGTCTGGGAGAACGTGAGCTGGAAGCAGAGTGTGGGGAGGGGGAGAAGGGGAAGCCGTGGCTAAAAATAGCTATTTTTGAAAGAAAGGGATGCAAACCTCTTTGAAGAAATGAGGGGAGAGGGGGAGTGTTTCCATGGAAACGGGGAAGTCTGTCTCTTCCCAAAAGAGGGGGTGGGAGATGAAGAAATAGTAAATACAGCAGAGGAATGACGGGGAAGAGGATCTGCCTGTCAGTGGCATTCCCAGGGATCCCAGTGGCATTCCAGTGGCATTCCAGTGGCATTCCCAGGGATCCCAGGGACATTCCCAGGGATCCCAGTAGCATTCCAGTGGCATTCCCAGGGATCCCAGTGGCATTCCAATGGCATTTCCTGTAAATCCCAGTGGCATTCCCCATGGATCTCAGTGGCATTCCAGTGGCATTTCCTGTGGATCCCAGTGGCATCCCCCTGGCATTCCCAGGGATCGCAGTGGCATTTCCTGTGGATCCCAGTGGCATTTCCTGTGGATCCCAGTGGCATTCCATTGGCATTCCCAGGGATCCCAGTGGCATTTCCTGTGGATCCCAGTGGCATTCCATTGGCATTCCCCATGGATCCCAGTGGCATTCCATTGGCATTCCCAGGGATCCCAGTGGTATTCCCCATGGATTCTGGGCAGGGTTCTCTGGGCACTGGGTCCCGGTGGGAGCAGAGGGCCCTGCCTGCCCACACAGCCTTGGAGGTGTCACTTTGCATCCTCCCTGTGCCACCTGCAGCCTGCCCAGTCCTTTGTATGAGCAGTGACCCAGAGCAGTGACCCACGATGGGACACGTCCAGCTGCTCCCGGCAGCTTGGCACAGACAATAAATAATGAATGTCTTCCAAATGCTTTGGAAATGTACCGTACATTTGATGTATCAAATCTTGGCGTTTTCCTCCCAGGAATTGGGAGGCATGGCCACTTCCAGGAGAGGCTGCAGGGAAGGGGACTGTGCTGGGCAGCAGAGATTTGGGGGCCACAGGGTGGGGGCAGCTGGGGCTTCTGGAGACATTGAGGGCCAGGCAGAGTGGGCTGGCCTGGCCTGCAATTTGGCACAGCTCCCAGACTGGCACCAGCCACAGTTTGGCTGGGTGTGGCTCGCAGTTTGGCACCGCTCACAGTTTGGCACAGCTCACGGCTTGGCACGGCTCAGAATCTGGCACGGGCCAGGTTTGGCATAACCCAGGATTTTAACTAAAAGGAGTCGATTTTCATTTGATACAAGGAAGAAATTCCTCCGTGTGAGGGTGTGAGGCCCTGGCACAGGTGCCCAGAGCAGCTGTGGCTGCCCCTGGATCCCTGGCAGTGCCCAAGGCCAGGCTGGACAGGGCTTGGAGCAGCCTGGGACAGTGGAAGTGTCCATGCCCACGGCAGGGAAGTGGATGAGCTTTAAGCTCCCTCCCAGTCCAAACCATTCTGTGTTTCCATGATTTGGCCCAGCTCCACATCTGGCACGGCCGTGGGGCTGGCGTGTCCTGGCATGTCCTGTAACAGCCCAGGACTCTGGCCAGCTCCGTGGCCGTTCCACTCAGGGCCATCTCATGTCTGACACGGTGCCACCGTGGCACTCCCAGCCTGAGCCCTTGGCTTCCCCCCCTGCAGCAGCTCTGCGTGGGAGGAAGAGAAGAGAAAAATCATCCTCTCAAACCACATCTCCTCCCAGCTTGTTTGCAGCCCTGCAGCTCCCTGGGGAGGGATGAAAGTTTGGGGTGATGGGAACATCTCACCCCACTCTGTGGCTCAGATCTGACCTTCCGCAGCTCTTGGCCCCTCCCAGCACCACCAGACACTCAGGCTGAAACCCACAGGCTCTAAAAGCAGCGTCTGCAGGGCTGCTCATGCCATCTGTGCTGTGAGGGAGGGGTTTGCACCCTGGCCATCCCCTGCACGGGGAGCCAGCCCCAGGGCTGAGGGCTGGAGGGAGCTGTGTGCCACCAGGGCAGTGCAGAGGGGACCCTGAGGTCACCTACACCTCCCCTAGGCAAAGGAAATCTGTCTGCAGACGCTGGTCATCTCCAGCCGAGGTTTTGGCCATTTCCTGCAGGTTTCTCCCATTTCCCCTTCGTCTTCTCTCTCTTAATCTCAACAACCAGAAGGTTTCAACTTTTGGCCCCATTTCCCTGTTTCTTAGAGAGCACCAACTCCTGGAGAGAGAGAAAAGCCCCCCAGAACTGGAGGAAGATGGAGACGGGCATGGCCTGGTCCAGACCTGAGGAAGAAGAAATCAAGATGTTCATCACCTCCCCTTCGTCCTGGGGTGCCACAGCCAGGCCTGCCTTGGCAAAGCAGGTGTTTAATTGGCATCACGGGTACAGGTGT
This sequence comes from Bombycilla garrulus, assembly GCA_013400315.1. Taxonomy (NCBI): domain Eukaryota; kingdom Metazoa; phylum Chordata; class Aves; order Passeriformes; family Bombycillidae; genus Bombycilla; species Bombycilla garrulus. The sequence goes on along the minus strand of VXBU01001184.1, from coordinate 269,943 downwards.
GGGCACATTTGGAGCCCTGAGGCCGCTCTGTTCTTGGTCCCTGTGGAGCAGGAGGACTGGGAGGGACGTGGCTGGGTCCCCTTGGTGAGGAGGTGGTGGCCCAGAGCAGCTGGGGGTGGCCCAGAGCAGCTCGGGTGACGGCTGCAATAAAGCCCCAGCCCCAGGGACGCTGGGGAGGGCTATCAGGGCCTGTGGGCCCTGCCTCCTTCCAGAGCTGGAAGTCCTCGCCCCTGGCTGGAAGGAGGCTTCTGATTCCTTCTCCCTTCCTGAATTTGTGAAACCAAGTGGCTTTGAGATCCTTTGAGGCGGAGTGGCAGGAGCAGCCCAGGGGCGAGGCACCCTCCAGGCCCAGCACCCACCCCACGCCAGCCCAGGCCCGTCAGGGGCAGCCTGGCAGGAAATATTTACAGTCACCCCCAGGACTGAAGCTCTTTGCCCTGTTTTGGTTGAACCACAGGATTTCTGTTTACACAAACACTGCCCAGCTCCTCTCCAGACCAGCCCCCAGGCTGGTGGAGCAGCTTTGGAGGCAACGTGGCAGCTCAGCCATCCTGACCAAAAGAGAATTCAGACTGGAGCCCAGAGAAGCTGTTTTTAAAATAATTGGATATTTTATTACAAAAAACACCTTGGAGACTTCCAGAGGAATGTGTTTAATGCTAACTTTGCAGAGAGGTGATTTTTGCTATTTTCCCTTCAGCAGTTGTGCCTTTCCAGGGACCAGGAGAACCACAGAGGACCCAGCAGGATCTTCCAGGGACCAAGAGATCTCTTCAGAAACCAGGAGATTCTCCCAGGGTTTAGGAGTTCCTCCCAGGACCCAGGAGGATCTCCCAGGATCCAGGAGGTTGTCCCAGAGTCCAGGAGGTTCTCCCAGGGACAAGGAGCCCTCCTCAGCAGCTCTTTTTGTTCTGCTCCTGCTTTCCCACATCCCCTCAGGCCGAGCCCCGATTCTTTCCCACCTCCCAGGCTGGGGGAAGCCGCTCTGCCCTGTATCACCGCGGTATTTTGGGATCACCAGCAGCAGCTGCCATGGCAGAGCAGAGCAGATCAGAGCCAGCTCTGGGTCCGTGTCACCGTGTTCCCGGGCTCTGCTCATTTTTAGAAATCTCCTGGCATCCCCTCCTCTCGCCACCGCCCACCGAGGCGGGTGAGGAGGTGCTGAGGGTCCAGGAGCTCCATGCTCTGACGTCAGCAGCGGGTGGGAGGTCGGATGCTTTCCCTGGAGGGTGAATCACAGTCCTGGGAAGTCGCTTACAGCTTTCACAGCTCCTGAAACGACACAAGGCCCAGTTATGTCAACACCTTCGGCTGGAAAAGCGTGGCTCAGACGGAGATGGGGCTCGGTGCTCTGCCCTGTCCAACCCCTCTGCCGGGCAGTGCTTGGTCCGGCTCGGATCCCCTTCCCAGGGTGGCTGTTGGTGTTCTCTCAGCCCTCCAAGTCCCTCTGGCTTTGCAGGAGGTGGGACGGGGTCCCCAGGGGCGTCACCAGGGAGAGTTGCCGTTGTCTGAGGCTGGGCAGGAGGTGTGAGGGTGGTGGCACAGGCTCTGTCCTCTTTGGAGAGCTTGTGCCACCCCTTCCCTGGCTTGGTGCCCACCCTGGGTGCCCTGAGCAGTGGGGCCGGGGGCGGGTTGGGCTCTCCAGTGACCCTGGGACTTGAATTCACCTGTTCAGGATGAGGCCAGGCCTGGGGATAGCCCTGCCCTGTGGTTTCATCCCTCACCCACAGCAGCACCTCTTGGAGCGTCTCCCTGACCCACTGCCAGCAGGACACAGGGGGAAAAAGAGGGGAAAAGCACATTTTTTGCTATTTGTATGTCCATCTGCAAACCCACAAACAGAGGGTGGGAACAGCCCTCGGGGGCATCCCTGGGAAACAAGGAAAGAAGATCACCCCGGACACAGGATCTCCTGGTTCCTGGAACATCCTCCCACCAGGTGCTTTTCCCAGCACCACGCATGCACCAAACCCCAGTTTGGGTGTCTATAAAACCCATTGAGATAAGAGAAATAATTCAAGAGGAAATTATTATTTAATAATAACACCGAGCAAAGGCGTCATCGTGTTAAATCCTTGTGAAACAGCCAAGTGGGTGCAGAGCTCAGCTCCTCGGGTTCTCCAAAAGGCTGGGATCCGTCTGGAGCCGTCAGTGCGGCTGAGGGAGGCGGGCGCAGACACACAGACGATAATAATAGCTCACAATTAGGATAGTAAATCAGGAGAGAGCGTCACTCAATTCAGAGAAATTCCCCTGATTTGCTGGAGACGGGAGTTTGGCTCTTTGCACGGAGCTGGTGCTGTTTGGATGACAAATCCCCCTGGTTTTGCAGAACCTTCACAAGGCGGCAGCAGGAGGAGCGCGTTGGAAATTCAGCTCCACTTGAATTGTTCCATGCCCAGCCTCAGTTTCTACATATTGCATAAGGATCAGCCTCAGGCAAATCATTTTCCGTATTCAACCCACCCTGCCATGGCAGATCTGCATACAGAAAGGGCTGAAATGGTGCAGCTGACATTAAAAACCCTCGGCCAGAGAGGCCTCCTGCCCAGCCTGCAGGAGGAAACCCACAGTGCAAGGGCTGGTCCTGAAGGGTTCCCAGTTTTCCTGTAGGGTTAGACATTCATTTTCAGTGTTGGGATCTGGCTGGGGCTCGGGAAAATACAATTTTTGTTTCAAGGTGAAGAAGAGTGTTGGGAGCAGCAGGTGATCACATCCCCAGGCACCTCGGGGAGCTAAAAGGGTGTGATTTACCCCTGCCATGTCCCCACATCCCCCTGGATGACTGGGCACCACACTGAGCACCGATTTTCTCAGGAATTCAGGGTGTTCCAGGTCCATCCCGCCTCAGGGTGTCCCTGGAGAGATCAGCATCAACACTGGTGGCTCCATGTGAATTTGACTGCTGTATATGGGAATAGAAACATTTCCCATCAACTCCTCCAGCACCCGTGCTTTGCCAGGAGCCCTGTGGGACTTGTTGCTTCCTTGGAGCTCCTTGTGGGGCCATGGGGGGGATGGCAGAGCGGCCCAAACCTCGTGCCTGAAGGCAGGGATTGATCCATGGGTCTGATCTGTTGGTAGGAGCTTGTTCATCTCCTTTCTCAGGGATGGGAGAAGCCTCCTCGTGAAGGGACCTCAGTTAACGCAAAGTGATATAAAATTATCGCTTTCCACACCTCACCACAGCCGAGGGCAGCCCCTGCAAGTCCAATCCTGCCCCGTCTCGTTCCCCAGCGCTTCAGGGAGCTGGTGGTTCTCCCCCCCAGGATGTCCCCAGCAGATCCAGGCTGTGACCGAGAGCAGGGGATGGGTGGGAGCCGCATGGCTCAGCAGCACCGTGTATCCAGGGATGTGATTATTTCCCAGTGGTTGAAATCTAGGTCTCCTGCTTGGGAGGAGGGCTGCGGGGGGAGGGGGGGAAGACGCTCATATTAATCTTATGAATATTCATGGTTAGATGAGCTGCCTTCGGAGGTTGACTCCGGGGTACGAGTTTGGGGGGCTGTAGGTGAGAGGTGCCGGCAGCGGCGGGAGCAGAGCAGCTGCTTGTGCATTCTCCGCATGCCTGACTGCAGAGCCAAGTGTAAGTTGGTGCCTTTTTCTCTCCCCCCACCCCATCCCTGCATCCTTTCCCCTCTTCCCGCTGCTCCCCTGCTCAAGCACAGCCTGGCCAGGAGCGGTGCAAAGCGAGGGAGTCGTGCTTCAGTCGCAAACGCGACCCCAAATCCTGTGACTCCCGCCTGCAGTGCTCAGTTCGGGCAGAGAACAAACTGAGGGGCTTTGGGCAAATCCTCACCTCCTCCATCCCCTCCTTCAGCACCCGAATTTGCATGAATTAACCCTAAAGATGCTTGAGGCGGGGGGCGGAGGTTGTTTGCCAGGAAAAGCAGCGATGGGGAGAAAGTAGGAGAAACTCACAGAGTGCTGGGATGGGTGATGTCAACTGAGACGATGCCGTAACCCTCTCCGCCAAGCACCGAGCGTCAGCGCTCGGATTTGGAGTCGGAGGAAGAAGCCCAGAGCCCATGCCAAATAAAAATCAACATGTCAAATAAAAGCAAAGTAAATTCCTGTGCTGTTAAACAAATCTGGGGTGTTCGGGGAAGGGAGAAAGGGGAGGAGAGAGTTTATGGGCAGGAGGAAAGCAGCGTGTTTATTAAAAAAGAAATAAAACGTTGAAGGTTGGTTGATCTTCGGTGAGATGGGGGTTTGTGGCTGCCAGATCTTTCCTGCAGCAGCAGGAAGATGTTTGTGGTGTTCTGGCCAGGGAAGGTCAAATCCAGCTGAACTCCTCGGTGAGTGGCTGGGGAGCGAGTGGTGGGGAGAAAATGCAGGAAAAGGATAAAAACTGGGACAAACACGACCTCCTCTCCTCTGCGCCTGGCAGAAAAGGGTTAAGAGAAGCAGTTGAATGCTGCAAGCCTCGTCAGGGTTGTACTATTTTTTCTAGTGCATAAGGAGAAGGGAGAGGAGGGTTGCACGGAAAAGGGAAATTTCCAAGAAAAGAGGGATCTGCGGCAATATCTGCACCTCGGGGGATGAAGAGAGGAACCAACAGGCATAAATGGCCTGGAGATGGCTGAAATCTTTGCCGAGGAGATTGGGACCGCGGGGTTGTTTTCCACCTGCCTCCCCTGCCCGGTTCTGTAATCCTGGCTCAAAGTAGACAAGTCGAGTTGGAGCTGAAGAAGGGAGGTTAGAGGGGTTTTTATTTCATTTGGGAGGGAGAAAAAAAAAAAAAAAAAAAAGGGGAAAAAAGGGGGGGGGGTTGGCCCCCTCC
>VXBU01001184.1:242520-265073 GCA_013400315.1 Bombycilla garrulus | reverse complement strand
AAAAGGCGAAAAATGAGAGGTTGGTTCGCCCTCTCCGGGCTGAGCATCTCCATGGTGCGAGGCAATGCAGGCTGATCCAAGGCGGCGCTCGTCGGGAGCGGGGATGCTGAGGACCCGGCACCCACCGGGGACATGAGCCTCAACATCCCCACCAGAAATTCCACCCAACGGAGTCGAATTCCCACGGGGGTGGGTCGGCCGGGGGGTTGGCTCTCGGGAGGATGGGCAGGGTGGATGCAGGTCGCGTGGGTCCCGCGGCCGGGGCCTCGGTGCCCGTGGGTGCCCGGAGCCAACAGCGGGCGGCTGGTGGCCTTGGCGGGGGCACAGCCCGGGACCGGGGGGTGTTCGCGCTGCCGGAGCCTCCTGAGTCAGCGGGGAACGCGGCGCAATGGCCGAGGGCGCCGTGCCCGGTGGGTGACACCGCTCCCGGGTGCTGGCGGGGCTCGGAGCCCTCGGTGGCTTTGCAGAGCCTCGGCTGCCGGGGGGGCTGCGTCGTTCCCCCCCCGCTCCTCCGCCTGGCACGGGCTCGGCGGGCAGCGGGCCCCGCTGGGCTGAGCAGAGCGCAGGGACACGGGGCTCTGTTTTTTTCCGCCTCGGCGCTGGCGCTCTCGCCCTCCTCTCTCTCTCTCGCTCTCTCTCGTGTTGCAGTGCAGGTTGGGCGGGCAGCGGGCGGGCAGCTCGCGGCCGGGGAGAGCGGGTGCCCGGAGGAGCCGCGGCTTTGCGGATGCTCCTCGCGAACCCCCACGGCTTGCTACCTTCTCGGTGTTTTTTCCAGGCGATGCCACACCTCCCGAGGACACTGGGGACATCGGGTTTTGCTGAGCTTAGCAGCTTTTCGCCGTCGTACCGAAGGCATCAGACAGACGCTCATCTGCCCTGAAGTGCAGATCTGCAACAGCTCCCGGGAAGATTCTGTCTCTCTGTCTCTCTGTCTCTCTTTCTCTCTTTCTCCAGTCCAAACCATTACAAGACCTGACTTCCACCATCTGGGAATCTAACCCCTCTTATGCCCCTTCTCCTTTTTCTACGATGACTCACCATAATTTTTAACTTTGAAGAGAGAGGAAATTATGGGGATCTTGGAAGCCTGTATTTCTCTCTAGGATTTCCCCAGGGTCAGATAATCGGTGTTACTAAGAGACACTAAGATTTGGCTTCTCCAGGTAATGTGATTTGTTTTCTGTGTGCCATGGTGGTTTGCAGAGAATGACAGGAGCCGGGACACCAGCGCTCGAGGAGGGGGACTGCGGTGGTCCGCGGGGCAGCCGGAGCAGCCGGCTCCACATTCCGGCAGCCGCAGAGCTTGGTTGCAGGCAGGGAGGGCAGCATGTCACCAGGGAAAGAGGATTGGGAAGGTGTTAAACTTAAAAGCAGAGCTGGAGCTCTCCTGGAGGGTAGATTGCCTGAGATCGCACGGTTAAATGTTAATTAACCCTTAGCTGCATGCCTGGAAATGAGCTGAGCCCCGCACCCCGCGTGGTCCTCTTGCCACTTCAGGGATGGATGGGGTTATTTTTCTTCCTTCCTTTCTCTTCCCCTCCCCCTCTTTATTTCTTTTACTGGAATTTTTATTTTTAGCCAAAAAATAAGCCCTTGTTTTGCCAATGTCAGTTTTTCCACGCCGGTTTTGAACAGGTGACGGTTCCTCAGGTGTTTTCTCTGTTCCACCTAATGGGGTTTAGATGGGAGTTGTTGAACTCTGTCCCAAGGAAGGCAAATTAACCCCTCCAGGAAGGAGATAGACGTGCTAGAGAAGGGCTCTGCTCTCCTCCCCCCAACTTTATTCCATCTCTCTCTTTCTCAGCAGGGGCGATTTTCTTTCTTCTTCTTTTATTTTCTTTTTTTTTTTTTTTTTTCTTCTCTCTTTTTTTATCTCATCCCTTCGCCTTTTCATGAGACTCTTCCAAACCTACGTACCTGTCCTTCTGCAGGATAGTAGCCCTGCCCTGAACCCGACCCCACCACCGGGCGCTGGGAAGAGTTTAGCATAAGGATTTCTTTTAAAGCCCAATATGACAGTTGCTACTGGAGATCCTGCAGATGAAGCTGCAGCTCTTCCCGGTCACCCGCAGGACACGTACAACCCTGAGACCGACCATGAGTGCTGTGAGAGGGTGGTCATTAACATCTCGGGGCTGCGCTTCGAGACGCAGCTCAAGACACTCGCTCAGTTCCCAGAGACCTTGCTAGGGGATCCTAAAAAGAGGATGAGATATTTCGACCCTCTCCGGAACGAGTATTTCTTTGACCGGAACAGACCCAGCTTCGATGCGATTTTGTACTATTACCAGTCTGGGGGGAGGTTGCGGCGGCCGGTTAACGTGCCCTTGGACATCTTCTCTGAAGAGATCCGCTTCTATGAACTGGGGGAAGAGGCCATGGAGATGTTTCGGGAGGATGAAGGCTACATCAAGGAAGAGGAGAGGCCGCTGCCTGAGAACGAGTTTCAGAGACAAGTGTGGTTGCTCTTTGAGTACCCCGAGAGCTCAGGCCCGGCCAGGATTATAGCTATTGTCTCTGTCATGGTGATTTTAATCTCCATCGTCAGCTTTTGCCTGGAAACGTTGCCCATTTTCCGGGATGAGAACGAAGACATGCATGGCAGCGGGCTGAGCCATCCCCCCTACTCCAACAGCAGCATGGGCTACCAGCAGTCCACTTCTTTCACAGACCCCTTCTTCATCGTGGAGACACTTTGCATCATCTGGTTCTCCTTCGAGTTCTTGGTGAGGTTTTTCGCCTGCCCCAGCAAGGCTGGTTTTTTTACCAACATCATGAACATTATAGACATCGTAGCCATCATTCCCTATTTCATCACCTTGGGGACGGAGCTGGCTGAGAAGCCAGAGGATGGTCAGCAGGGCCAGCAAGCCATGTCCTTGGCCATCCTCCGAGTCATCCGCTTGGTGCGGGTCTTCAGGATCTTCAAGCTCTCCCGGCACTCCAAGGGGCTGCAGATCCTGGGCCAGACTCTCAAGGCCAGCATGCGGGAGCTGGGCCTCTTGATATTTTTCCTCTTCATCGGCGTCATCCTCTTCTCCAGCGCCGTCTACTTTGCCGAGGCCGACGAGAGTGAGTCCCAGTTCCCGAGCATCCCCGATGCCTTCTGGTGGGCTGTGGTTTCCATGACGACTGTTGGCTACGGAGACATGGTCCCCACGACCATCGGGGGGAAAATAGTGGGTTCCTTGTGTGCCATCGCTGGCGTATTAACGATTGCCTTACCAGTGCCCGTCATAGTGTCTAACTTCAATTACTTCTACCACCGGGAGACTGAGGGAGAGGAGCAGGCTCAATATTTGCAAGTAACCAGCTGCCCAAAGATCCCCTCTTCCCCTGACCTAAAGAAAAGCAGAAGTGCCTCTACTATTAGTAAGTCTGATTATATGGAGATTCAGGAAGGCGTAAACAATAGCAATGAGGATTTTAGGGAGGAGAACTTGAAGACAGCCAATTGCACCCTAGCTAACACAAACTATGTGAATATCACCAAAATGCTAACTGATGTCTAGTCGCTAAAATCTAGTCCCGTATTTAAAGCTGAAGTGGAACAATTGCAGATATTGAGTGCTGCTCTGCATTGTAGTTAATACAGTATTTTCTACGGTGTATATTTGGTTCTGCATGGGAAGCAATAGCTGTGTAAGTGACTTTTAACCTTTGATTTCTGCACCAAATAAGCGTCCGTGCAAAAAAACCCAACAAATCCAAACCATTTTGTCGCCCTTCTCCCATCCCAGGCTCGCGGGTTTCCAAAGATACCGAGGGGACGGGCACTTGGAGCAGTGGGACGGGATGCAAGGGGCAGGTCCGGGCCACCCCGGGATGCCACGAATCCTGGTCCCTGTGCTGGGTGGCAGCCAGCTCCCGGGCACAGGGAACAGCTGGGAAAGGTCACGCAGAGCTTCCTGGAGGGCCGCTGCAGGCGTGGGGCTGATTGCCGGAGGGCTCGGGTTCCTGCCCCGGGAAAGCCGAGTGCGAACGCGGCGCCCGGCTCGTGTTTCATAACTGAAAATGCTGCATGCTGCAATAGTTTCAGCCACTGCAGTGTGCCAGTGTGAGGCCCAGGGGAGGGATAATTAGTGTGACGGCACATTATTTATTAAGTCTTAAATTTTCTATGCGAGGCATCGGGAGGGACGAGTAAATAAATCAAGAGCTTGGAATTTATTTATTTATTTAGATTACACTTCCATCATCAATATTTCCAGGATCACCAAAGACACCTCCACTGACACATTGAAAATGAGTTGGAGAAAGCATCTTTTTTTATATCTATATATAAAACTGGAGCAACTATGCTGTGGCCTATAATATATTTATACTGCAGTGAAATTTAACCAGTAATACAGTACAGCTGCATGGATATTTGTTGCATGAATCTGAATATTTAATACACACACAAATATATATTTTCTTAGTAGACTATACAATATTCATGTTTATAGTGTTTATAGATGCTCCGGTGGCTCGAAGGAGATTCATGGAAGTTAAAAAAATCTCCATTACAGTTAAAAACCGGATGGGGAAGTCGTGTGCTGACAACAGTTGGACAGATAACAGTGCAAAGCCTGAGAGATAACAAGGCAAAGCCTGAGTGTCCGAGCATCCAGACACAAGAGCTGACGAATGCAAGCCAGGGAAGGTGAGCTGAAAGTTAAACACCTGCGCTCATTATGGGGCAAGTAATTAGTCATTAATCGTGGTGTCAGGAGCAGAAACCACGGCGGATCAGAGAGGGCACGAGGAGCAGGTGGAATAGCAGGTTCCAGCTCTCCTGATTTGTTTGTTCAGCAGTTCTCAGCCGTTCCCGTAGAACTCCAGTGTGTGTGTGTATAGATATTTAGAGAGCGACTATGGGGCCAAATCTTCAGCAAACAGAGCGCTTGGGGCATCGAGGACTTCCCGGCTCAGGGCTGCTGGGATGGTGGGACATGGGCTGGAGCAGGGTTCCCTGACCCTGGAGCCCGTGGGGTCACTAGGGCAAGGTGCATTTTGGGCTTGAAAGCTCCTTTTCAACCCCCTCAGGGCTGGGGGTTTATTCCTTTAGGACGGAGCAGGCACGTGCTGAGGTGGCCTGGGTCTGAGCTGGCACCTCTGAGCCTTTGCTTTGCCTTCTTCCAGGGTGTTTGAGAGCAGTGGGTCAAGGTGCAGAGAGCCTGAGGTTCTCCTTCTTCATCCCCGGTGTTATTTGGGGATGGGCGAGAGCTGTTGATCCGTGGGGAATCTCACCTGCTTTCCCCATCCCTACGTGGGTTTGCTCGTGTTTCCCCGTTGCTGATAATCCTCGGGGAGAGCTGGCCTGTTCCTCTTCCAGGTCAGGGGACACAGAGGAAAATCTCTGCCAAGGTCACGGTTGAACAAAGCCTCCTTGGGCTGTGGAACGGGGTTCAGTCAGGGTGAATTTGGGCTGAACTGGGGCATGATCAGCCCTGAAACACTGCAGGAAGGGTGAGCACAAGGAGCCTGGGGAGGGGTCAGCCAGACCCTTCCTTCCTCAGAGAGGAGATCTCTGCTCCTGACAAAAATCCAACCGGTGCTAAAGTATCTACAGCAATGGCTCCAAATGCTGCTTCAGAGCAGGATCCATCTTGTGCTGACAGGGCTCCACTTGGACAGGTGGAATCACTCAATTTTATTTGATTGATTCACTGATTGATTGATTGATTGATTGAGGCCTGGCTATAATTAATTCCAAGTGTCCATGGTTTGTGCACAGCAGCCTCTGTTCTGCGTGGGGCAGAGGACCAGCAGCACCCATGTATGGGGTTCAGGGGTGCTCAGCTCCCAGCCTGTCTTTAACTGGATCTCGTTATTTTGGGAATCCTGCACTCCCACTTTGCTGTGGCAGCCTGGGATTGGGAGACCCTGAAGCCCCTCCACACAAGCACACAAAAAAGCCAACACAACCAAAAGCAATAAATCTTGAGTTCTGAAGCTCATCCTTCAGGACGGGACAGGGCAGGGTTGGCGAGAGTCGCTGGCTCGGGTGAGGTTCCCAGGGCGGTTGGTCGTCTTCCGTGGATCCAGCTCGTGGTGTGTCCGTGGGACATGGGCTCACATGGGAGAGCTGCCTGGTGTGCTGGGATCCTCTGGGTCCCCTTAGCACCAGGGGATCCCATTCCTGGCCAGGGCTGAGGTGTTTTGCTGGTGGTTTTTCTGCAGGTGCTTTGGAGGATGCTGGCACTCGGTGAGACTTTGCCAAGTGTCCTGTGGTTGAACACCCGTGGGCTTGGGGTGGTTTGGAGGAGCGTTGGCCAAGGCTCGGGGTGTATGTTGTGGTGGTCTGGTGAGGAGAAAGGTGAGGTTTTCCTTTGGGGAGGGAGGGCTTTGCGCACGCTGCTCCTGTGGGCTTTCCAAGTCCAGGCAGGACGGGAGAGTGGATTCGTGAGCAGGATCCAAAATCCAAACCCAATCTCCAAGCTGTGACTGGGCCACCTTGGGAAGCTCCAGAGTCACACCTCAGGGGCGGATGGGGATGAAGAGCAAGAGCCACACTCCTGCTGTCACTGAGGTGAGATGATGACTGTCCCCATGGCAGGGGCCAGCACAGCCAGGCCCCTCCTTAGGACAGATCCGGCACCTCTGCACCGACCCGGGAAGAGGTTCATGGGGAAAACGAGCCCTGGTGGGACCTGGGCTGCCCTTGTTTGGGACACAATGAAAACACCCACGGTCAATGCCCAGGTGTTTGGCTCAGGGTGGGACGGATCTGGGAGGGCTGTGGCTGGAGGGATCCATGGCTGGAGGCATCCATGGCTGCAGGGATCCGTGGTTGGAGGGATCCATAGCTGGAGGGATCCGTGGCTGGAGGGATCCATGTTTGAAGGGATCCATGGATGGAGGGATCCGTGGCTGCAGGGATCCATGGATGGATGGATCTGTGGTTGGAGGGATCCATGGATGGAAGAATCCATGGTTGGAGGGATCTGTGGTTGGAGGGATCCATGGCTGCAGGGATCCGTTGCTGGAGGGATCCATGGATGGAAGGATCCATGGCTGAATGGATCTGTGGTTGGAGGGATCCATGGATGGAGGGATCCGTGGCTGGAGGGATCCATGGCTGGATGGATCTGTGGTTGGAGGGATCCGTGGCTGGAGGGATCCATGGATGGAAGGATCCATGGCTGGATGGATCCATGGTTGGAGGGATCCGTCAGCCTGCATGGAGCAGAAGGGTCCAGACTTCTGCCTCACACAGAGAAATGGTTCCCCTTCAGCTTTTAATGGGATTTGTGCCTGCAGGTCGGAGCTCTAGTGCTATTTCTAGCTTTGCTTCTGACTCACTGATGTGATCTTGAACCAGTTTTTCAGGAGGAGACTGTGATATTTTTTCCTTTTTTTAAAAAAATATTTTTCTTAAGGAACATGGTTTGAGAGAGTCTGGGCCTGTTTCTGTGGAGATGCTGAGCATCCCAATCTCCTCCTGACTCTGAAAGGTGCAAAAACGAGCTGCAAAGTGGCTCAGACTGAGGATGCTAAATTAGGGGCTGGGGAAGGGGAGGGTCCCAGAGCTGTGTTAGAGTTCACCAGGCCCCTGAACAGAGGTCGTCTGGCTCCTTTCCTCCTCCTGAGGAGCCTTTTCCCTCTCTCCAGGCCTGGAATGGAAGGCTGGAGCTCTCTGGTCTGTGGAGGTGCTCCTGGCTTGGCACCCGGAGGAGGCAGCGCCTCTATTTTAGTTTTAGCCACTGTGCCACGGTTTTGGAGAGATGGAAAGCTGTGATTACAGAGCAGGTTGTCTTCTAACACCCAACCTCGTGCCCAAGCCTGCAGGCAGCCCATCAGCCCTTTCAAATCTTCCAGAATATCTGCTGAGGGCAATGGGGTGAGGCTCATGTACCAGCTGGATGCTACCAAGTGATTAGGAAAAAATGATCTCTCTGGAGCACAATGTTTTATTGGGAAAATTAATCTCTGCAGTGGCTGTGTCAAAGTCCTACAGATTTGAATACTGAGCTATAAGAAGAAAAGGATCTCTGGATTGGCGTTATTGAGAGTGTGACACGTGGGTGTATAAATATGGGCATATTTGTGCATAAATACACAGAAGGAGAGAAAAAGACAGAGGAGGAGGAGGTATTTCAGGAAGGACCTTGCTTTGTTATCAGATAATTCCTGGGTCAGCCCTTGAAACTGTTGCCAAAACCTTGTAGCTTTTCCAGAGCTGGCAATATACTTGGGGATGGCTCCAAGCAGGGAGATCTGGATCTCATCCTGGGAGGGGAAGTGTCCTGAGGGTCTGGTGGCATTCAGCTCCTTGCATTCCTCTGCAAACAGCAGCTTTGCAGTGTCTCTGATCCCAGCCCCAAGTCCGGGCCTGGGCCAGTCGCGACCATTTCTGTGACTGTGCAGGGAAAGCCCAGCAGAGCTGAAGGGATTTGGCTGTGATGCAGGTGCTGTGCTGCACCGAATGGGCTTTGGGGTTATTGTTTGGGTGATGGTTGCGTTTAAACTTAAACTGTGGCGACTTTTGGGCCCAGTGTGGTGGCTCCCGTTGTGGAGCCAGGGTAGTTTTATCACAGAATCCTGGAATGGTTTGGGCTGGAGGAACCTTAAATCTCACCTTGCTCCACCCCCTGCCATGGACAGGGACACTTCCACTAGACCAGGTTGCTCCAAGCCCCGTCCAACTTGGCCTTGAAACCTTTTCTCAAGATCTTTACCGTGAGATCTCATCCCAAGGTCTCCGTCCTTGGGGGCAGCTATCCATGAATTATCCATGGTGGTCACTCCTGGGAGCCGGTCAGTCTGCTGCAGGGGTGAAGCGGGCTGAGGAAAGAAGGAGTCAGCCCCAAACCGTTTTGGTTTGCACTCAAATGAAGGCTGTGCCTCTCTCCTCACACCCGTGGCAGGATTTGACCTTCTCCACGTGACACATCCCTTGGTCCCTCCTGTTGGGGACCAGCTGCTGCCCCTGCCAGGAGCCCTGGGGGGGGACAAGGCTTTCCCCAAAGCACCAGCCACTACTCTGCCCTTCCCCAGCCCTGTCAGACCCCCTGGCCTCGGTGTCCCTGTGATGTTTCTGCATTTGGCTGCCCAAAATTCCCCCCTGCTCAGAAACGGGTGCTCCGTTCCTGCCGAGTCCCAGCAGGGGGAGAGGGCCCAGCCTGGGGGTGAAGCAGCCCTGGGAGCACAGCACTGATTTACACCCGGGGACAGGATCCCCCAGCCCAGTTGTGCATGACGAGAGATAAATCCCTAATTCGTGTTCTTCCTCCAGAGAGGGGATGGTCTGGCTCGTACGAGCTGCTGGACACGGTGTAACCACACCAGGTCTGCACACGTGGACCAACCACGTCCCCTCCCCAGCCCTGCCTGGCTGTCCTGAGCTTGGGGTTGGTCTTCTGGAGTTTGGTTTTTTGATTATTATTATTTTATAATTTTTTTTCTGCTGCCTATAAATGTAATTATCCATTTGCACTTGCTCCCTCATTGTTTGAGACTGTGCTCTTGTCCTCCAATGTCGTCCCCAAAGTGCAAAGGGAAAAAACGGGTATTGGATCAACCCTGCATGTGGTGCCTAATTTGAGCAAATCAATAGGAAGAGGAAATCCAAGAAGGACTCATCCTAAGGATGCTGGAGCTGAACCTTTTGTTTCCATGGTTACGGGAGAAATGGGACCAGGAATGGAGAGAGGCCTATAAACTGTTAAAGGAGGACTCGTGGGAATTTCAAGTCATTTAACCATGCGTTTGCTAGACACAACTTTAGACACCAGCTGGATCCGAATTGCACAGTGTTTATAGAAATTCCTGCTTTATTGACGGCCGGGAGCGCCGAGGGGGCGCGGGAAGGGGCTGGGGGCCCCCGAGTCAATAAAGCTGCCCGTTGTACATAGGTATACAGAGCTGTGTACATACATATCCAAATGAGCATTTGCTGTCTGGTTTATCATCAGTGTATATAATTTATTCTTCACAGAGTATCACGATTTTTGTAAATATCGGCACTAATCAAGAGGAAATAAATATGTATATTATTGAGGAGTTATTTTGATATCAGTTCTGTGGAGGGTGGGAGAGGAAAAGGACAAGTGATTTTGTTGCTGATATGTTTTTCTCTACAACTCAACCCTCTGTGAGGAGAGAAAGAAACAGCCTGAACCAGGGGAAATCAGTTTGTGTTGCAGCATCAGCCAGGCTGCAGAGGCAGAGTCCCAAAAACCCCTGGGAGGAGAAGCTGATTGGTTTTGGTGATGGACATGGGGCACGCTGCATGGTGTGTACAGCATTCCCGTGGGATTTGCTCCAAAAAAGCTCCAGCAGAGGGGAAGGGGCTGGAACCTGGGTCAAACTCACGTTCCCCATGGCTCCCCACTCCTCCAGCCTGGATATCAACCACATCCACACAGGTAACTGGGAATGGGCGCTGCTGGGGGATCAACCTGCTCCTGGCAAACTTGTGGGCACCCAGTGGGTGGTTTTTGAAAGGAAGTGACCCCTCTTGGAAGAGGGAGGAGCAAACAGGCAGGGCTGGTGCTGGCAGCCCCTCATCTGCGGGGTTCTACCCGTGGAGATGTCTCCTGGTGGGGACTTTGGAAGGACATGGGATGGGATCCCTGGCATGGCTTCAGCTGTCCTTGCAGAGGAGTGCTGCGTTTTTCCATGCCCAGGGAGCAACTGCAACAGTATTTTCTCTTGCTCTTTTGTCTCCTCTCCCACGAGCACCTCGGGGCAGCAAAGGGCAGGGAAGGTGTTTGGGGCACGTGGTTCTTGTGGTCCGAGGTTTGCCTGTCTGCTTGGTGGCTTTCACAGGCAACGTGGCTGCTCTGGGCTTCCCTTCTCACGGGGAGAGCCCACTCTGTGTGCAGAGGACGGAGGTGAAGCACAAGGAGAACAAAGACATTTTCCTTCTCCCATGATGGGTTGGCCCTGCTCTGGGACGTGGCACCACCTGGTAACCCAAGGGTCAGTGCCAAACCTCCTTCTCAGCCACCCCAAACTGCTCGTACTGGTGATGGAGGAGGCCCTGGTGTGGGCTCAGAGCCAAGTCTTGGGCTCAAGTGTCACTGTGTTACCAAGGGGATGTCGTGTCCATTCCATGCCTCAGTTTCCCTGTCTGTAACACAGTTTGCTAAGCTGCACGCAGCCAATTGCAAATCTTAATTCAACATTAGCACAGTGAAAATGCAGAAATGGGTGGCTGAACCCACGGGCAGCTCTTGTTGGGGGCAGAAGAGGTGTTTGAGAGCAGCCAATTACGAACATTTACGTCTGGAAAACCATTGGAGTGCTCAAAAAGTAACAGAAGTGTTTATGAGCAATGCACCCGGAGGGAAGTGTCACACCGTGTGCTGCAGAGCTGAGTGGCAGCAATCCCCAAACTGGGCCACTCTGTGCTCCTCAGCCCCATCTCCAGGCCCAGGAGAGGCTCCAGCTGGCTCCAGCAGATGCCGAGCCCTTCCCTTATCGGTGTCCTGGTGGCTCGTGGGCTCATAAATATCTGAACGCAAAGTGGTACCAGGAGTTTGCAGCAGAGGCTGCTCTGCACGGGCTCTCCCGCCGATGGCAGCGGAGGCTGCGAGGCAGACACGGTAATTATGTTAAATTGCCGGGCTGTCAGCGTGCGGCACCAGCCCAGCCGCGCTCCAAGGACGCAGGAGATGCCATCAGGGATGTGTGTCCTGCTCCAGCCGAGCTGCTTGGGCTTTTACACCGTGCAGAGAGGCCAGGAGAGGCTGGGAGAATCACCCGCCCAAGGTGGAGTCCTCCAAGCTCCCAGCCAGCGCTTTGTCCCCCAGATCGGCGTCGCCCCGCCTGCGATCCCGACTGCGGCGAGCGGCCGATCCCCGCCGAGCCCAGCCTGGCTGGTTCTGCTGTGCTCACTGACCTACTTTCTGCCACTTTCCTTGCCGAGTGTCGCCTCTCTGGCAGCCAAAACCCCACAAAACCCCTCACGGATCCAACCCCGAGCTCACAGAGACCCCCGAGGGCATGGCGATGCTCCCATCACGCAGGGACCATACGGCTCAGTTTGCAGGGGTTTCTCTCCCTGCCGAGGGGCTCGAGCCCTCCAGATCCTGCTCATTTCCATCGAGGAAGGAGAGGATTCAAGTGCCAGCAAAGCACTACCTCTGCTGTTCTCCTGGAAAGCTCGGGATGCTCAAACGCCATTACAGCCCATCGTGCGCGCCCCAGGGACCAGCAGGAATTTTTAGCCCTCCTGACTGCCTGTGAACAAATCTGCTTCCATTTGGCAAAGTGGGCACTCGCATCCTGAAAGCGCTTCCTGGGCCGGAGCCGGAGGAGGCCATTAACGGAGATTAGCTGAGAGTGGGAAAGGGAAAATGATCCCAGAGCCAGGGGTGCTGCCACCCTCCCAGCGGTGCTCTGTGCCATTCTGGAGTGCTGCTGCCCTCCCTGCAATGCTCTGTGCCATTCCGGGGTGCTGCCACCCTCCCGGTGGTGTTCTGTGCCACTCTGGGGTGCTGCCACCCTCCTGGCAGTGCTCTGTGCCACTCTGGAGTGCTGCTGCCCTCCTGGCAGTGCTCTGTGCCACTCTGGAGTGCTGCTGCCCTCCTGGCAGTGCTCTGTGCCACTCTGGGGTTCTGCTGCCCTCCCTGCAGTGCTCTGTGCCACTCTGGAGTGCTGCTGCCCTCCCTGCAGTGCTCTGTGCCACTCTGGGGTGCCGGGGCTCAGGTGGGAGCTGGTGCCGGGTTGAACCATGGCTGCTGCAGCCCCAGTGATTCCAAAGAGCCTTAACCAGGCAGCTGGGTACAAAACATTTGCAAGGGTGGGCGTGTGAAGCGGGGCCCCCACAATCTATCTTTAGGTAACCTCTAGGCAAAGGTTTGGAGCTTGCACAGCTCCAAGATGAACATTTATCCTGCAGCTCTGGAAATCAAGCCAGGTCTCTCTTTCTCCTTCCCACTTCCTCCTTGCTCCTTCTACTCCCTCCTTTGCATTAGTGCTGGGTGCAGTAGAACCTATTCCTAGGAGCAGCTCTCTCATCTGCACCTCAGCACAATGTCCAGGGTGGGAGAAGGGGGGTTAGGCAAAGGAGAGCAATATTTGGGTTTACTAAATACGAATCTGTGCTTTTACAGACGAGTCGGAGTTGGGTCTGCTGAGGCCCTATATCTACAAAGCATCAGGCAGACAAATAATATCCAAGGACTAAACCAAATATTAGAGCTCCTCCAGTACTGGGGCCCCTTGTTCCAATGTCACCACAATTTCATGGAGAAAGCGCTTGGTGCTTCCTCAGCCCGGAGTGCCGAGGTCCTGCTTGAGCACCTCGGTGCCCTGAGCCTTCCCGTGCTGGGGACAAGCCGTGCTGAGAGTGCCTCAGCCTTTTAATCTAAAAACCAGTGGGACAATCTGGGTCCAGGGGATCCGGGAAGCTTTTCCCAGAGGCTCAGCAGAAGGTTTACCCCTCTCCTGCTCTCTGCGGCTGCTGTTGCTGGGCAAAGCTCGCTCACCACCCTGGGTGGGCCCAGCAGCTGTGGGCGTTGATCCATCCCAGCATTCCACGATGTTCCACAGAGGAGTCTTTGGGAGGTTGTTGGTTTAAAGGATGCCTTGCTGAGTTCACAGGGACCCACAGGGATGGGGGCTGCAGCCCCCAGCTTTGCAGAGAAACCCCAGGGCTGGCGAGAACTCAGAGTTTGTTTTGCTGCTTCTTTAATGCAGCCGAAACCCGCTCCTGGCAAGAGCCGCGCCGGGGTTTGGGGACTGGAGCTGCCAAGGTCATCCTGCTGCTCACATCCACACGGAGCCCAGCCTGGCACAGCCCACCCGCTGCCCCCGCAGCGTCCGCCACCTCCCTGCCCCCTGAGCCCCCCTCGGGGCCGCGGGCACAGAGCAGGATCAGACCCCGGGGATGAGGTTTTACCCAGCGAGAGGTGAAGGTTTGGGGCGGGCAAGGGAAGCAGAACAAATCTCTTCTGCCAGGCACCTGCTCCCTGCCTCTGCAGAAGTGCCCACGGCGCAGCGTTTGAGAGCGGAGCCTTTTCCGCTTAGGAGCGGGGTTGTCTTCCACTGTCCTTTTATCCTTGGCTAATTAAAGGCAAATCTCTGCTGAAGGAAGGCAGTTCTTCATAGCTGAGCTTTAATAACTAGAAAGTGGCTGCAAATGCTTGGAGGCAGCCGCAGAAATCCTGGGCAGAAACAGCATTTTTATCTTGCAGCTTACCAGCTTTGGCTGCGGGGATAATAAATTTCTGAGTTGTCGAAGGAGGCAACAGCGGATACAGCCCCGTGTTGTCCGAGTTTACAAAAGGATCAGTTGAATGGATCAACTAAACTGCAGCTCCTCCCTGAGCAGGACAGCAGAGATCCCATGGCAGAGGATTGGAATAAGGTGAACTCTCAGGTTCCTGCCATCCCAAAGCGTTCTGTGATTCCCTGAGGTTACGAGGCCATGGTGAGGTGCCACCAGTCCCTGGGGGTGCTGTGGGGAAGGGTTCTTGTGAATCACATCCCAGCAAACAAAGGTGTTTGCTGCTCTCTGGGCAGCTGTTCTGGATCCAAGTGCTCTCATCCCAAGGAGGGGTCTGCAGGCAGCTGGACCCCACCTGGCAGGAGCATCACCCAGCTCCAGCTGCTGCAGGGGAAGGCGAGGGAGGCTGGTCCCATGACCCAGATGTTGGGTGAGATGTTTGAGAAGGATCCTGTGCAGCTTAAAACCAGGCTGGAAGGTGGAAAGGGAAGATGGATCATGGCTCTTGCTTTCCCCTTTTGCAGCAGCTGCTCTCTGCCCCCTGCCAGCCCTGCATGCTGGGAGGGCTTTGCTCCAAACCTTGTGTTTTATCCCTGTGGGAGGGCTGGGCAGGACCAGGGGGAAGGAGCAGGGCTGGAAGTTGATTTTGCAGCTTCAGCTATCTAAACCCCAGCAGTCTGGTCTGGGGTCACCTGGGGCTCAGTGTGCTCCATGGAGAGACTGGCACCTCCGAGGGATGGGGGGATGAGGCTCCCCTTGGCTGTTGGCCTCTCTCCAGCAACTGCACAGATGGCTGCAACTTCTTCCACTTGCAGACTAGTCTGATCCATGCTCTTGAACATTCACATGCTGGTTATTTCCACTCTGTAAAAGGCAGAAGAATTTAACCCTGAAGGACCTCCATCAAATCAGAAAGAAGGATGCTCTGCACTTGTATAACATCTCCCAGCCAGGCAGCCCACAGCACTTTACTCACAAATGTTTTTAGAGGTTTTGGGTTACTGTAATGCCCTGAAACCCTTAAGGATGAAGAAACCCCCAGAGCAATGGAACATTTGGTATAACACAGCATAATTTCATGAAGACAGACACGGGAAAAAAGGATGTGGCATCCAGTAAGACTGGCAAGGAGCAGACACAAAGAGTAACTATTATTATTCTGATGCTGATGTTGCGTGGCTCTTACACAGTGCTTTTCATTAGGAGCTCTAAAGTGCTTTAGGAAAGAAGAGACTCAGATGTCTGGGCTGTCTGCAGTGATTTCAGCAGAGGAGGGCAGGCGATGGTCTGATGCAGAAGCTCTTACTGCAGTTCACTGGTTGCAGGGCAAGGTCCTCCTCTGCTCAGCTCCTAATGGCATTTGAGTTTTTCTTCAGCTTCCAGAAGTCTCCCTGCTCTCCACACAGGGCTGTGGTCCTGACAAACCGGTACAGAGCTGGGGGACGCCCCTCCTCATGAGCATCCCCCTCCCTTCCACCTCCCCAGCATTCCAATTCCACCTGCAGCGAATGCAGAAGATGTGCTAAAATCCAGCACTTCTGATCATCGGAACAGCAACCTCCCGGTGGTGGGAGGAGGCACGAGGTCCCCGGGGGAGGACACGGTGCACCAGCCCAGAGGGGTTTGTGCTGTGCAAGGACAGAGAGAAAGGGCATCACAAGCGCTCCTGGCACAGCTCTGCGGCACAAATTCTCCTCTGGTTTTCCTCCCCGCTCTGGCCCGGGGCCAGCAGGTAACAGGAGCCGCCCTCCACCGTGGCCCTGAGGATGCACTGCTCCCAGACACCGGGCTCACCCCTGGGGCAGGAGCAGCTCCAGCACTGCAGCCCCTAGGGGCAGGTCTGTCCTCGCATTCCCGCTGCCTGCAGCGCCCCGGGGCAGGAGGAGCTGCTGGGGCCCGGCTGGATTCCTGCCCTGGCTGGGGGGACAGACAAAAGTCCGTCCGGGGTGATCCAAGTGCAGCCTGTGGGAGAAGCAGCCTGGGTTTGAGGGACAGCTCTGGAATTGCCGAATCTCTTGGGGGGGTTTGCATGAGCTCAGCCTTGGCTCGGCCTCCCCCACCTGTAGAGACTGAGGCTCTTGGCTGCCTTTGCCATTTGGCTCCTCTAGGATTGGAAAGTTGCACTGTTTGGTGGAGCGTACCCCTCCAGGGTACCAGGCCACATCCACGGCACGTGTGCAGGACACGTTCCTGTATGCAGGAACATGAAAATGCCCCCATTAATTCCCAGTGAGCACTGGTCTGAGATCCCTCCATTCCCTGGTTCAGCTGCAGTGATGGTGCTGAAAACAGCCCATGGGTTTAGCTCAGGTGGTTCCCTGGTGGGACATGGGCACTGTGAACACGGTGGGAATTGTCACAGGGAGAAAGCAATCCCTGTCAGCTCCAGAAAGAGAAGCCAAGAGCTCTCTGGCAGGAGCAGAGACATTGCTTTGGATAAGTGGGATGGCAGCGGATGCCCTGCTGGTGGGAAGGGGTTTGCCCAGTGGGCTCTCCCTGGCAGGGGCTCCGGGAAGGCTCGATTTGGCTCTGCTGTGGGATGTGGCTCCCAGAAACTCGTCCTGTTCCTCCCCAGCAGCAGCCGCAGAAGCGCTGGCTCAGCAGAGCGCTGCAGCTCCGCGGCTCGAGGATTAGCCACTCATTTGCCATAAATAGAAAACGGGGGGAATGTGTTTTAGCGTATGAAATATACCCCGAGAGGCCGCTGATGCGCGGGAAGATGAGCGTGTCCTATCGATCCCTGTCCTCATCCCGCTCCCTGCCTCCCTCCCGGCAGAGGTGACCCTCCCGCCCCGCGCTGCCCCCAGGCCTGACCCTGTGCCCGAACCGGGGATTTAACACCGCCGTGGTGCTCCTGGGCAGGGAGGAGCCCTGGAGCCGGGCTCCCCACCGGGCTGGGCCCCCGGGGCACGGGGCACGTCTCATGCCTATGGAAGCGTTCCCAGGAGGAACTCTCCGATCCTCGATCCTCAGTCTCGGTGTTGGGAGCCCCCGTCACGGTCAGCAGAGAAACTCCTCCGCATGATTCATCCGGCTTAATTTAGCCATTTGCCTCGGGGTAAGAAGTGGAAAGCCTGGAAAGAACCTGGTTTTCTGTGTTTGTGTGGAAGGAGTCAGCAAGACAAGATCAGATGGACCATAGATGCCCACTCCTGGTGCAAGGGATGCCACTCGGGTTTCCAGGGTGCCAGAACCTGGAAGGCCCTTATTAAGACCCAACTGTGTGGGGTGGGATGACTTTGATACGTATCCAGGCAGAGCAGAGCTGAGCTGTGGAGTTTCCATGACTGTAACTGCTTCCCATCACCAGCTCCGTGCCTGGATCCACATTTTCACAGTGAAGCCATGAGGACATTTCCCTCCACACTCTCAGCCAGTGCCTTTCATGTCCACAGAGAAGAGAGGAGAGCCCTCTGGATGCTCCTTTCTGGGCCTCACGCCTTTGGCTGGGATGGGATGTGCTTTCCTGGCTGCCTGTGCTCCCTCCGTCTGCTGCGGTGGCACCGCGCCCACCCGCGCTCTGCCTGCCGCTTTCCTGAGGACAGCTCCTGCCAAACCAGGCCGAGGACAACCAGCACAGCCCTGGGGGTGCCACAGGCCTCAGTGTGGCCATGGGACACCGGGTTTAGGGGCCAATAAAGTCCTTGTGTGGCTCTGCATGGTGGCACCTCTTGCACCAACATCTGTGGAGCAGCTGAGCTTGTTTCCGTGAATCCTTTCACAAAACCAGGCCTTGTTAAGGCTTTGCTGTTCTGCATGAGGAGCTTTCCCTTGTCAGAATTGAGCTGGGTGGTTGATGTGGAGAAAGGGCCTCTGTCTGCTCATGATGGAGCTCCTGGCAACAGGACCCGAAGAAGTTCTGGGAATGCCCCCGTGTGTGAGGGATGAAGGGATGAGTCAAGGGCTCTGTGTTCCCATCTTTCCCCACTCCAGAGTCATCTTCTGATATCCTCAAGTCATCCCTGCTTGGAGCAGCATTTCTGGTGCTGCAGAGGAACACAGAGGAGCACCAAGGCCCCACCCCAGGCAGTGTGAGGGTCAGCAGGGCTTTGGGACAGCTCAGTGCTGCATTTTTTGGGCTACTGAGCTTGTTCATCCCCCAGCACAGAGCTCAGACTGGCTGTGGTTCCCAGCACCCCTCTGCCACCACTGCTGTGCTCCAGCCCTGCACACGTCCCTGGATTTACTCCAATTTTATGCCTGATGAGGCTCAGGCCTTATGCTGCCAGTTAATGGACCTTAAAATGCCTGGAGATAGCCCTGCTTCCCTGGCTCCATCGAGGGTGGAGTTCAGCTGCAGGGGAGTGCTGTGGGAGTGCAGGTGCCCAATTCCCGGGGTGGGGATTTGCTCCTTTAGGTCCCTGGAGTGTGGAGGCTCATCCCTCTGGGTCCCACGGGAGGGCCCAGGCTCTCCCTGGAGGTTCAGTATCTTGCACACATTTCCAGCAGACTCCTGAGCAGGAGCCACAGGATGTCTTTCCTCAGGGTCTCCCACTCCTTGCTCTCAGAATATTGGCTGAAGCCCGCACCAATGGGATTTGCCTCATGGCCTCACATTCCCAAGCCAAGGTGTGTCCTCTCCACCAGATCTGTCTGCAAGAGGATTTCTGCACATAACAGAGGAGGAAAAGATGTTGCAAGGGATGTAGTGAGACATCTGCAGGGAAATCAGGCTGAATCCAAGAGTCCTGAATCCAGGAGTGAAGAATGCCCTTCTCAGCATGTCCTGGTGATGTTTCCACCCTGGAGCAAAGCCATTCATTTTTAGTGACTTCCTGCTTAGGTCTTAAAAGCCTTGGGAATGGTGGGCAGATATTCAATGGTCTTGGGAGAGACAAGAAGTCTCATATGGTTCTTCTTCCTATTGATCCGGGCCTCCAGACAAGACTTTTCTTCAGAACGATTGCCTTGGCTGTCCATTTTTCCTCCTGCAAGGACGTGGCTCCAGCGGTTCTGCTCACGCTCCCATCTGCTGTTTCCATCAATAAAGCATGAGGGGATTGATCAATCGCTTCCCTCCAAGTCCAGCCCGCTCACCCCGACCATTTGTTGCCTTAAATGGAAACTTTTCCAAACTCTCCCGGATGATACCAGAGTGCAATTCCCCTTGGGACATAGTGGGAATGTTTAAGGATCAGGAAAATCTCTCTTTCCCTATTGGGGTGCACAGGATAGAGAGTACTGTGGATTTAATTAGCACATCCAGCCTGATAACCAGGTTGCCTTTGCAGAAGAAAACAGAGCTTTGAAGATTACAAGTTGAGTGGATCAAGACTGGCATCAGGAAAAGGAGATTGAATCAACCCTCTGCAAGCAAGAGATGTTTGTAAAATGCATGAGTTTGTCTATGTGATGTTTAACCATTGTAGTAAAAGATTGCTAGCCCTAGAACAGTATATAAGCATTTGGAAACCCCAGTAAAAATGAATTCTGATCACCGAATCAGTCTTCCTGTCTCTCTAAATTGCCAACACTTCCCCTTTGCTCTTACTTTGGCTTTGACGTGGGGCTGATTTCCCCATTTCTCACTCACGTATCCAGGGGATTGAATGGGATCCCATCCTCCCTGGAGTGGGGTTTAGAGCTGGAATTGGGGGGATGTGCTCACTCTGGGATCCCCTGTTGGTGCTTGGCCAGGGTGGAGGGCACACTAAGGCAGGAAAGGATGTTTTGTCTCTTTTCTTCCCCCTGCTAGGTCTTGGGCAAGTTCCTTTAGCCCAATCCTCAAAAAGAAAAAAAGGACTCACTGTCCTGGGAGGCTTTAAAAACCCCATCCCTGCATCGGGCCAGTGCCCGGGGGTGGGGAGGAGCCTTTCCCGGGTGTGTCTCCCCATCAGCCCTGCCAGGTGTGCTCGCTGGGGGAAGGAGCACGGGCCAGGCCCCAGGCTGTGTCCCCTGTCCCCTACGTCAGCCTCGTTCCTCTCACCGTGGTTCATGCGCTGCATCTTCCTATTTAGAGGAAATCTATAAACCACTTAGTACAGAGCGAACCCTCCGAGGCCTTCTGCGGACAATTGATCAGCCAAGGCTTTCAGCTCCGTGATTTTATTTTTTTTTCTGCCCCTTTTCTCCATCTTTCTGTTTTTCTGAAGCCGCCTCGGGCTCCATCCTGCCCCACCTTTTGTGCAGTGGTACAAAGGCCCGCAGCTCGTGTCCCTGTGCCCAGCGGGCTCTGCCCTTCGGTCCTGGGGATTTGGGGACAGCTGGAGCCTGCTCAGCAGCCAAGGTCCCTGGGATGAGGCCTTGGGCAGCCTCTGGGCCCAAAGGGGTGAGGTTCCCCCGTGTGGTGCCTCAATCCACACAGGCTGCTCACGTCTCCCCAGAGCACCAACCTTTCCCTCCCTCTTCCTTTCCAGAGGTGGGAGAGAGAACAACCAGGAGCTGGGAAACCACTCCCATCCGCACACTCTGCTTCTCCTCGGTGGGCTCCAAAATTTCTGTGGGTGAGGGAATAAGCCAAGAGAGCAAAGCCCACTCTGCCCCAAAGGTTGGAGATGTTGCCACCAACTTCAGAGGGAGGACAAAGCCTGCCCAGACAACCTGGACCTGCACCTACACCAGGAAACCTCCACATCTGGCTGGGACCTGCCACAGCTGCTTCAGCCGCAGGGGCTGGTGCACAGATTTGTGCCATCCCTGAGCAGGGAATTGGGCAAATGTTTATTTTTCTTCACAGAAAAATGATGACTCATGGACTCAAAGCCTTTTGTTGCTGTTGCTGTTGTGGGAAACATATTGTTTTGATTAATATCTTGGCTTGGGAATAGCAATGAGGAAAAAAGATTTGAAGTTATCAAAGCGTCCCATTGGGAAAACAAAATCTCTTTTGTTTCAGATGTTAAGTTGGTTGAGAAAAGGCTTTTAAAAGGTTAAACTGAGTTAAGAGCCTGGCTTAAGAGCAACAGTCATTAAAATACTGAAACTGCAAATTGTTTTGGTGTCTCAAAGTCTTCATTTCATAGGATATGATTCTGGATGTGGTTCCAGCGGGGGAAGCCAAAGAGCCCCCAGAGGTGACAAAGCTTCTTTCGTGGAATCCCAGGATGGTTTGGATTGGAAGGTACCTTAAAACTCATCTCATTCCACCCCCTGCTATGGCAGGGACACCTTCCACTATCCCAGGGGTCTTCAAGCCCTGTCCAGCCTGGCCTTGGGCACTGCCAGGGATGGGGCAGCCACAGCTGCTCTGGACACCCTGGGCCAGGGCCTCACTGCACTCACAGGGAAGCATTTCTCCAAGATATCCCATCTAAATCTACTCTCTTTCTGTTAAAAATCATTCCCCTTAATTCCAGACCAGAAGTTGTCTTTAAGAAAGGATTGTAGGGTCGGGCTCTGTCAAGGTACCTCGGGCCTGGTTTTTATCCAAGGATGGCCCCAAAGCCTCTGCAGCGATGGAGCTGTAGAGCTCAGGGGTGGCACAGGCAGGATTTGCTGCCTGGTCCCTCCTCCTCTGGTTTCTCAGGGACTGGGACACCCCACCAGGCTGTGGAGCAAGATCACAACCCCTCCTGGATTTTTTGACCTTTCACTGGAGGATGATGAAGGAATTTGCAGCCAGAATCTCCTGGGGAGGAGGATCGAGAGCACCACGAGCACGTTTTCATGTGCTGGTACAGGGAGCCATGGAAGAGCGGAGAGCCTTTGGCACAATTAAAACTGCTCTTGCAAAGCTGGAAAACCCCAGTCCTGGTGAAACTCACTGAAATCCCCAAGAGGAAAATACCCAGAGCTCCAGCAGCTGAGCACATCCCCAGAGGGGACTCCCAGCAGAGCCCTGGGGACACGTGGAGCTGGGGGGACAAGGTGGCTGTGGCACCACAGCTCAGGACCAAGAGTCCCCATCTCTGCAGCCACGGTGGCAGTAACTGCTCCAGCAGTTATTGGGGAAGGGGTGTGAGACACTGAAGTGATGCTGAAGCAGAAGATGCAGCCGCTCAGCAGCTGCGCAGGTCTGTGCTGTTCTCCTGCACGCTGCAAACAAAACCAACACAAACCCACTGCTGGGATGGAGTTTGTCCCCGGAGGGGGCTCCTGATTCCTGCAGTGAGCTCCCAGATGCTCCCAGTGCATTGGGATTGGGTGAATAACTCGTGTTCAGTGGATGATGCACTGGGAGATAGCCCAGGATCACATGGCTTCATTTTAATGTCAGTTGTTTTTTTCTTGTTTTCCAGGTGGAGAGCAGAGCGCAGGGAGCTGCAGACCAGAGGAGAGAGAATTTGCTGATCTTTTTTTTGGCAATCATAAATTCGAGTGAAATTCCACTGAGGTTTTGAGCCAGGGGAAGACAGCAGAGGAGAGGGGAGGAGAGTTGAACCATGTCCTTTGGATACTTCTGTATCCTACAGTGGGAATACATTTCTTTCTGAACTGCCTTTTTTTTTTTTTT